>WITN01000103.1:0-174658 GCA_015025155.1 Lactarius quietus
CTGCGAGGAGTAGCAGGAGATGACGAAGAAGTCAAAGACCTGGTCCTACAGCAACTAATGGGCCAGGGATTTTGGAAATGCCTAAACCCGACGGCCTGGGTAAGGGCAATACGTTGTAACTCTGTGTACATTATGCGCTACCGATCTATGCGAGTACCAGTATCCATTCGTGCAAGTTACAATATGGCCGAATCAAAGCATTGGTGGACTCAGGAGCCACGACAATTTTATCCATCCACAATTCGTTAAAATAATGGGTTGGGACAACGGGTGCTAGATAAGCCAAAAAATATCTATAACATTGACGATACCACTAATAAAGCGGGGCAGATCACACACTACCTCACGCTTAAGTGGAAACAGGAGGAACCAAAAAGGAGATGCGCTTCCTAATCACCGACATCGGCAAGGGAAGACATATTACTAGGATACCCGTGGCTCGCAACCTATGAACCAAGGTTCAGTTGGCGACATGCCACCATTGACGAAAAGCAGCTCCCTATCGTACTACGAACGGTCAACCCAAACGACAAAAAGGCCGTACTAGCAAGGTTGCTCAACGAAGAACAAACAACGTAAAGTCTCGCGAATGTTCACCACCGAAACAAAAGAACAAATCATGACAACGCTAGAAGAACAAGTGTATGGACGACGATCAGCGGTCGAGCTTGCAATAGACGCCAAGCAATATACCAAGAACGTCGAAGTACCAAAAGAATACCACAATTCGCGGGTATTCAGCGAAGAAGAAGCAAAAAGATTCCCACCAAAACGAAGTTGCGATCATGCAATTGAACTCAAAAAGGGAGCACCAGACATTATCGACTGCAAAGTATACCCAATGACAAGGGTAGAAGACGCAGCGCTGGACGAATTTATGACGAACAACTGGACAAGGGATATATTCGTCCCTCAAAATCCCCGTACGCATCATCTTCTTTTTTATCAAAAAAAGGACGGGAAGCTACGACCGTACAGGACTATCGGAAAATCAACGAGTGGACCATACGAAACCAATACCCACTTCCCTTATTGATGATCTAGTCGGATCTTGGGGGAGCACAGATATTCAGTAACTCGACGTCCGACAAGGATACAACAACATCCGGATCAAGGAAGGAGATGAACCGAAAGCCGCATTCAAAACACGTCGGGGATTATTCGAACCGACTGTCATGTACTTTGGCTTATGTAACTCACCAGCGACATTCCAAAGCTTCATGAACACCATCTATCAACCAATAATCGCGAAACACGAAGCGACCGGAACAACAATCAGGGTATACATGGACGATATTGCCATAGCCACCAAACGACAACCACTAGCAATCGAAAACATCGAGACGCAGTCCGCGATGTGCTCGCCATAGCACAGAAAAACGACCTCTTCTTCAAACCGAGAAATGTATCTTCAACGCTCCCAGTATCGATTACCTGGGGGTAATCCTTGAAGAGGGGGTGACACGCATGGACCCCATCAAAATTTCGGGCGTCCGCGACTGGCAAACACCCACATCAGTAAAGGAAGTACGATCATTCCTTGGTTTTTGCAACTTTTATCGGCAGTTTATCAGAGGATTTGCCAACATGCCAAGCCACTCAACGAGCTTACACGAAAAGACGAACCATGGCAGTGGGGAACAAGACATCAAGCAGCGTTTGACACGCTAAAAAACGAGTCACCACAGAACCCATATTAGCACACGCAGACCAAACCCAGCAATTCGACCTAGAAGTGGACGCGTCAGGATTTGCAGTCGGAGTGGTGCTACTGCAGAAGAAACAAGACGGAAAGCGACACCCTGTGGGTTATTACTCGGCAACGCTCAACGCCGCCGAACGCAACTACGACATCTACAACCTAGAATTATTAGCCATCGTAAAGGCATTGCGAAACTGGCGACACCTGTTAGCAGGCTCGCCACATAAAGTACGCATCTTCTCCGACCATCTGAACCTCAAATACTGGCGAGACCCCCAAAAGATCAGTAGACGAATTGCCAGGGAAGTACTCGAACTCGCAGAATAAACTTCGAGATACACCATGTCAAGGCGCGGCCAATGGACGAGCCGACGCGCTATCTCGAAGGCCCGATTACGATCAAGGAGAAGAAGATAACGAAGACATCGTCGTGCTACCAGACAAAGTGTTCGTACAAGCAATCACGACCACCCGGCAACAGGACGAACAGAGGATACGCAAGTGGGTCGACCCCCACAAACTGACAAAAGCAGATGGGCTCTGGTGGTACCGAGGACAACAACTCGTCGTAACAGGACCAATGGAGGAAATCAGAGAAGTAATCTCCACACACCACGATCCACCCATTCATGGCCATCCAGGAATCAACCGAACGACGCAATTAGTGGAGCGCCACTATTGGTGGCCAACAATGAAACAAGATATTGCGGAATACGTTCGAGGATGCGCGGAATGTCAACGATGCAAGGTCAACACACAAAAGAAAAAGCACCGTTGCAACCATCTTTCCACAATCCGAGGCGCTACCATTCGAGGTAGTGGCACTAGATTTTATTACGAAGCTTCCAGTATCAAGGGGATACGACTCGATACTCACCGTCACAGACCATGACTGCTCAAAAGCAGCAATTTTCATACCATGCAAAGAAGAGATCTCGGGAGAAGAAACTGCGGCACTATACGCAAAGCATGTTGTAGCGCGATTTGGACTACCCTCAAAGATCATCAGTGACAGAGACCCCCGGTTCGCGTCAAAGTTTACAAGGGAACTATGTCGCGTCCTGGGAATACAACAAAACATCTCGACGGCCTACCATCCACGGACTGATGGACAATCAGAACGGACCAACCAATGGTTGGAGCAGTACCTCAGGCTTTGGGCTAACGAAAGACAGAACAACTGGGCGGATCATCTGGCGCTAGCGGAGTTCGCACACAACAATTGGGCAAATGAATCTACACGCGAGACACCGTTCAAGTTACTAATGGGCTATCACCCTGTTACTAACTGGACAGATAAGAAATCGCCAATACCAAGGGTCGAAAAAAGACTAGAACAATTGAAGGAGATAAGAGAACAGGCACAAGATCACATGCGGCGCGCGCAACAGTCATGGATCAAGCATCGTGATACCCCCAAATACCAGATAGGGGACAGGGTCTGGCTTGAAGGACGCCACCTATGTACCAACCAGCCAACCACGAAGCTCGCGCCCAGAAGGCATGGACCGTTCCGGATCGTCCAGGTGATGTCTCCCGTGAATTATCAACTCGAACTTCCCACACAGTGGAGCATCCATGATGTCTTCCACACAGATCTCCTGACCCCTTACAAAGAAACGAAGACTCATGGCGTAAACTATCAACGCCCACCACCAGAATTGGTAGGAGACGTGGAAGAATACGAGGTCCAAAAAGTACTAGACTCAAGAAGGCGTGGAAGGGGGCGTAAACTGCAGTACCTAATCAAGTGGAAAGGCTACGCCGACTCGGACAACCAGTGGGTCCCGTGGGATGACGTACATGCGGACGAAGAGATAAGGAAGTACAAACAAGCCAATCCAACTGCCGAGACTCACATAAAAGCAGTCTCAACAGGACCTCTAGGAGACGCATCTTCCAAACCCACTCCTAACATGTCCCATGTCCCACTCACCATCATCAGCCTTGACCTCCCTCACGTCACCGAGCTCACCACATACAACGACAACAACAATGTGGACAACCCATTCTGCTCTGCCATCGAGCACGCCAGGGCAGCAGCAGAACGCGACCAAGACGAACGAGAACAGCAACAACGGGACTTGGCCGAGGCTCGCCGGCGATTCCCCACACCCGCAAGCGGAAGAGTGGAGACAGATGAGGAGGGACTACGGGTTGTTGAAGGAGGTGATGACCTCATGGCGACTGGATCAGGTAACGAGGATGACGCCGCAGGAGAGACGGACGAGGATACAGAGGTTGATGAGAGAAGTATCCTCCAGCCCTCCACCGCCTTCACGTCCACCACTGCTGTCGATCAGTACAGCAGCGACGAGTCCTCCAATGGCTCCTACCACGACGCCAACATTATCTGCACCAGGTGCGATAATCCCCAAGACTACTGTCACTGCGCTCCCATGCGCATTCCCCTCGAGTCAACAACAAAGAAGAAGAAGACGCCGACATTGCCGAAGAAACCGTGGATGACGAAGGACGAGCACCGCCGATTGCTGTCATCTACGGATCGACTGCGGAGGAAGGGTACGCCATGCGAGGGCTACCATCTTATGCCGAGGCACGCGACGCCTCACCCATCCATACGCGCCGAGCGGATGCGCCGAGGCGCCCTCTCCGTACCCTATCGCCTACTCCCGGCGGCTTCGTCCTCAACAACGGGATGAACTGGGTGCCGATGGTCATCGAGCACGAGGGGCGTCGCATTCCCGCCCGATATGTGCGGGTGCGAATGTGCGACAACCCGGAGGTTTTCGGGACCATGGGGCGTCTCTCGCCGATATACCGAGGGGAGATCCACGCTGAACCATGCCGAGACATGGGACCCGCCGCTGAGTACTCCCGCGAAGATTTACAGTACTTAGGAGCTGACTTCCGGGGACGGCGCCAGGTCGATGAGGCCCTTGCCCGGTTAGGGGACATCTCCCTAGCCGCTGAGGTGAGGCGCTACCACACGTCCCAGGAGGTCATCAAGGAGCTCGAAATAGCAATCAAGCGGCTCGAGGATGACATCTTCGTCCAAGTCGACCGCGCACGTCTGTAACGTTTCTACCAAACGTTGTTCCGACTTGGAACTCTTGATGGCCTTGAATCAAATAACAGACCGACGACAGTGGAGGAATACAACAGGGATCTTCAAGAGATGAGAGGACAGACCACACAAGGATCAATAAGATGAGAGGAACAGGCACTAATAGCCAACACTTCTATTGACTGAGGGGTAGACTCAAGACAACGAAGATAAGGTCTCGTCTATCAAGACAGAGCACCTTATATACACTACAGGGCTGACTCCAAATCTGAGTCCCAAATAATAACAGGTATCGTACCATATCGTATCGTCCAATCAGCTATCAGGGATAAACGACCCAAGCTATCATCCAATCAATGAACAGGGATAAGCCCATACAGTACATGAGGCAGAAGGCCCCACTATGAGTCAGAGATAACACTATGTGACTCACTATCGTCCAATCATCGTCCGGCGCAACATCAGCGCATGATAAGTACAGCCATCAGGCAACATCAGAATGTTCCAATCAGAAAGAACCTAAACAGGACAGAGCCTAACCATGTTGGGAATCCCGCATCCAACTATACCCTCTCAGGAATTATATCTCGACCTGAGGTAACCGTTGTTCCCCCGTGACTTATCCTTTAGACCAGATTCACGTGGTCTGGGGGTTGCTGATCACATGATTAATCACGTGACTCAGACTTACACAGTCCTAAACGAACGACGTCGCCAGTGTTGTTGTCCACAATAAAATGATCTTCAGTACTCAACAGTCGCGCGACCTCATAGGTCTCATCTGCATCCATCTGCAGCGTATCTTCGTCTTCTTCTTCAGTGAACCGCACTTCAGGGGGGTCTTCAGCCCTTACAGGCAATGTGAACCGTACTTTCATCGGCTTGGTGACACCACTGGCCATGACACGTGATTCGCACGTGACAACGTCACTCGGCAAAGCGATTGGGGAGGGCACATGCAATTTTGCGGGTACGAGACGAACACGAGACAGATGTGGGGCTAACCGCAGTGCCTAACTGGGTAGTGGAGCGAGGGCGCTCACCCTTGTGAAGGGGGTGATGTAACGTCCCGGGTCATAGTAGGTATCTGACCTAACCGATAACCGAGGGGGCGTGATCAAGGGGACACTTACTGTACGATACAAAGGGCTGACTGACCGGTTGCCGTATGCTGACTGATGACTGACTGATGGATTACTATATGATGACTGTATACCTGTGGACGCTGACTGATGACTGACTGATGGATTACTATATGATGACTGTACACCTGTGGACGATTACCTAGCAGACTAGTAGTAGTGGCGGTATCGCCTGCGAAGGCGGATCGTGCAAGTAGGATATAAGGAAGCTATCGACTGTTATGGTCGATAGCTTGGATTTCTTGTATCATTCTCAACTTGTTATCAAGAGCTGTGTTTTCCCTCATCCTTCGGGGTCGCGATTCGCCTACAAGCTAGTCAAGCCAAACTCCGCCTTCGAGCGTTGAGACGACACTCTGCCTTCGCGCTAGAGTCTGGAATTCGCTAAGTCACCGCGTTCACCCTTTAGTCGCCTAAGTCAGGCTCATGTGCTGCTCGCACGTAACAGGTAGAGTCCCAGATGCTGGCAGGAAGGTTATTACAGGACGGATGAGGGTCACGTGACATGGTCATGTGACGGAGTCCCAGGTCATGGAGCTGACCTAATCGATAAGTCACGGGACTTGTGGGATAGAAGAACAGTCCCGGGTCAAAGTACATATCTGACCTAACCCATAAGTCAGGGGACTTCAGGAGGTAGCCAGTGGAACTTGGCGGAAGACAGTTGTGTCCCAAAGATGACCAACGACAACAGATAACAATTGCGTGGTGTAAGACCAGCGGCTTGATGTTGGGATGTACTCCAGTGGGCCGTGGCTTGATGTTGGAATGGAATCCAGCGGGCCGGGTTTGATCCCCTTTTGGGTATGTGTTCAAGATGGATTAGTCCAAGGAGCGCCTGTGTTAGCGCCGAGCCATTGATTACTATGGCTTACTGTTGTGGATGACATTTCCCCCTATGCTTACAGATTGCTTAGTGTTGCTTAGTCACACACTTACTCATGCCTACCATTGTGCTTACTGATGTGATTAGACATTCGCTTATTGATGTGTGAGTCATCCTTTGTAATCTATTACTCATACCATATGTGTCGGCTTCATATACTGATGGACACTTACTATAAATACTATACAAGTTGCGCTATGGTTTCGCTAGCTTAGTTGTCTTGACTTCCACCTGCATTCTTCTCAGGAAAGCTAGACAGTCTTATAGCAGAGTCATTGGTCATTGTGACTATCTTGTTGCCAACTTCAGTGTTAGGCATTGCCACCTTGTGCTGTACATCAAGCTAGGCAGTCTTAGGGGACCTTCTTGGTTATTTTCCCCTTTACAAGTCATTCAAAGTCGTTCCTGAGTTCAGAAGCCGTGCGCTTTGCTCAGTGTTGAAGCAAGGAAGACCCATCAGATCCAAGTCGGATCAACGTTCAGTGGAAATGTTACAACGTTGCTGGAACATGACTGTGACCCCTGCATTTCATGGAATGCTTATGTCATCACACCAGAAAACTGAACAAGTTGTAATTGTATTGTGTATGCATTGATAATGAGCTAGCTACTCTAGCTACAATTGAGTCAAGACACACTTTTATCAGTCACCGCCAAGGTCCTGATATCAAAAAAATTCTCCTCACTCCTGGTGTTATCATTGACTTTGCTTAAGTGTTCTGGTGGTGAGGACATAGCACAGAGTGCCAATCATGGATGTGTTTGCTACATGCACCATATTACTTTGTTGGGGGGTAAGAAAATTGACCAACCTAAAGAACCTAGGAGGTCTTCCATGAGAAATGCAGGAGTGGGACAAGGACTTTCTCAATGCAGAGACAGTGCTGGGTTGTTGCTGCTGCATGTTGGAAGAAAGAGAGGGAGGGAATGTGTCCATTGTGATGAGAAAGTGCATTGCAAGATGCCAGTGGCAGCTTGTACCAGCAAGTACCATTTGTTAAGCCTCAAGACCAGAGATGCACGTGTACGCCTGCAGTTTTAACAACCAAGCCAATTCAAGATCTATTTGTGAGCACGTAGATGGTGTCACAGAAAGAAGAGCCTCACATATATGCGTGATGATCTCTCTATCTCTGGGAAAGTGTGTGAGGTACCCTGTGAGCACCTCTGGCAGTGCACCACCTCCAATAGAGAGAATTGGTTGGATGAGCATCGGAAGTTGAAGTGCATGGACAAGTTGGTAATGTACATGCAGTGGTCAATGTAGTCGCCGCAATGAATATGCCAACACGAGTAGACCCAAGAGAAGTGAGCAAGAGGCTAGTGTGAAGTTGATCATCACGATCAGATCAAATGGTAACACAGATCACGCTTAGTCAGTCACATGTCACAGGACAAAAAAATCTATTCATTTTCTACTCGACAAAAATTGGCGTTTGGGAACCCAGCAAAGCTTTTTTATTGCTGGGCCTGACCTCATTATTGCACTCGTGTGACAGAGGTTGCGACCAGCAATTTCCGAGGGCCAAGTGTGCACCAGACAGGCTCTAAGTATTATTTGGTGCTCTGCTTTTTCTTTAAATCTAAACCTCAACTAAGCTAGCTGCCACATGGATTGTTGGTATTCTGCCATCTGGCAGCAGCTCTCAGGTGCCAGAATCAGTCCAGGTTGCCTTCCACAGCTTTTCAGACATTAGGAACCCAGGTAGCTATACCACACCTGATGGAAGCCAGCTGCTGAAAGGCAACATTCAGCAAGCAAACACTCCCCAATTTAACTTCACAGAGTGGTGGGAAATCAGTTAAGGAGACACACTGAGTGAACCATTTGATGTGTGTTATGAGATAGTAAGAGAGTTGTTGCGTGTTCTAGAGATGGTATGCACCATACTTCAATAAAATAACGCATGATTAACTGGTATTAACAACAGGAAGCTAGCAAACAGCTCTGCGCTAGGGTAATAAAGGGATTTAAGAAAGTGCAGGAGCTGTGCACTGAGATTGACAGTCAAGCCACATCAATTAGAATGATGCTCTGCGGTGGAATTGAGAAGCTTGAGACACTTGCTGCTGCTGTTAAAAATGCTGAAGAATCGCATATCCACAGATCTAAAAGCACTAGTTACACTTCTTCATTCTCCCTCTCTCTAATTAAAGACTCTACCCAAGACATATTGGCATCCAAATATTGAGAAGTGCTTCCAATTTTTCTTTCCTTCTCAACTCATGCTGTTGAAGCCATTGGGTGCTCTCTTGGGCCTTTGAAAGCCATTTGGCAGAAGGTGTCCTGGGAGGATCCTGCATCGCATTAGGAGAGGAAGATAAGATGACCCTGGAAGATACCTTGCCGATGAGCTTTCCAATCACAGGCTCTAAGAATATCACATTCTTCGGGACCTCATTGATACCTTCGGTGCTGGTTGATGGGCCTGAGGATTCACCCATTGACTCCCGGCACTGTCTCCCATTGGAGTCCACGTCTTTGAGCATCCTAACTCCTCTCCAGAATGCCAAGCGCATCTATGGGCTTAAAATTAGCACCTCAATCCAGCAAGACATAGCCTGTATGCATGTACCTTCTACTCAAAACTGTGGTCATTTGGCCCAGAAGGTCCTTGTTTCATTTTTGAAGCCTTTCCTTGCATGGTGGATGGTAGAAAGATGTTTTTTTGATGTTGGCAGATGTGCCTTATAAATGATAATGAGCGCTTATTAATGCATGTGTGAATTGGTCTGCGTCTGTGAATCTGAAAGAATCTGCATGTGCTCACAGAAATAATATGTAGCAGCATAAATGATCCCCAAGATGATGGGAGAGGTGCCCATGACGAGCACTTTCTCACTGAGGAGCTGCCAGTAATCTCACACTGGCCTACCGGGGGAGCTGCCAATAATCTCACATGGGTGCACTGGGGGGCTGCCAATGATCTTGCAATGGCCCAATCGGGAGCTGCCGATAATTTCAGAGCGGCCCAATCAGGAGCTGAGAAAAATGCTGGGTGCCTATCTTGACAAGATCTCTGCTTGGGCATATTTCTTCTACCCATATCCACTGACAACTGCCCTTTCCCTTTAATATCCTATTCTGAGTCATATTATCACTGAGAATGTCAGTTCCCAATCACAATCTAACCAAGGAGGAAGAAACCCTTCACCACTACGCAGCTATGCTCGAGAAGAGATTAGAGGTGTATCATGCATGTGAATCAAGAGATGAAAATACTTGGGCAAATGAATTCAAAGTGTTTGTCAGCTAAGCTACACTGATTTTAGGCAAGATCAATGATGTACTTTACTGATGCCATTGACAGAAGCGGAATACATCCTCACATGCACCCGCTGTTCTTGAGCCTCACTGAGGTGATCAGCAAGTCTGGCAATGCCCCAGACATAAGCTCTGTCTCTGAGAATGACCTAAGGGCATTGAGAAGCAACTATTATACTGCACCCAGTGATCTCCCACCACTGGATATACATTTCAATGGCCAAAATGGTGCAACACAAACTGTGACAGTCCTTATTCCTAGCTTACATTGGCAGCTTCATGCCAAGAATGTATGGTTTCTCAGACTCAAGACAATTTGGCAAATACTGGAGGCGCAGAAATGAATGTGCCATCTGCAGTATGCAATCTCAAAAATGTTCTGTTGCAATGTGAAGAACTTTCAGTAGAGGCTACCAATGCAACTGTCAATATTCCCAGAAATGTGGAGAAACATTATGGTGCTCCCAGTGACAAATGTAAAGGTGAGCTCCTTATTTTTATGGCATGTTCTGAATGCACAAGGAATTTCTGCCAAGGCAGTTGTTACAAGATCAGCAGCAAAAAGAAAAGTGGCTGAGCAGGTTGAAACAACTGCTGCCAGTGCATCCAAGGGAAATGCTGGAGATGATGAAAATGTAAGTAATTGAGTTGAAATGAAATATTTGCTGAAGGAACTATTTATCCGGCAGCTTGTAGATGATCCTCCACGAACTCAAGGTCGAAAGGCACACAGGCTACAAGACAAATACAGAGGAACGTCAGCTGTGAAGGCAAGTTACCAAAAGAGAACAAGGTTGCAAGTCAAAGCAAATGGGAAACAAACTAAGAAGATAGATTCCCAAAGGCAGAAGTCACCGAACCTAGAAGATAGCTGCAATGAAAGCTGGCAAGATGAGCCTGTACCCATAGAAGAGAGCCCAAGCGGAAGACAGGATGGTAGAAATGAAGAGGGATTTTCATGTGCATACTATGCTGTCTTTTGCATCTGGTTTATGCTTATCATATAGGCTAAAGGTGAAGACAATGACAAAACATTCAAAGACCTCAAATTGGAGGTTGAGGCTTTGACAGTAAGATGCAATGAGTATGAGAGGATAATTAAGGATCTCCAATCAGCACATGATACCCACAAGAATATCCTGGAGATGCTTTGGCAGCAAATTGTCAATCTACATGATTCTCAGGGTACCCTGAGTAGTGCATACAGTGGAAAGAACTATGATCTTGTATCATGAATAGAGCCTATGTCTCATATGCTGTCCGTAGGACTTATAGAACACAAATGAGAATTAGATACACTGTGTATTTCGTGTCTGTTGTATCATATCATCAGGGAAACATATCTTGCGATTGCATCAGCCCTAGCCTGTCAATTATGATGATGGGCCCACCATGGGTTTCAGCAGCATGGCATGCCCATCTGACCAAGTCATCAGCTGTATGTGTGGGCCCATGCATAATATACGTCCTATCTTGCTTTCTGTGCCCACATGGGCTTCACTGATGTATTAGCCATTAATTGTCAGTCAAACCAATGAGCCTATTCATGAGTTTCGGCAGCATGGCATGGGAATGGTACTAGCCACATCATGTTGCGCAGCAACCAGCGCAGCAACCAGCGCAGCAACCAGCGCAGCAACCAGCGCAGCAACCAGCGCAGCAACCAGCGCAGCAACCAGCGCAGCAACCAGCGCAGCAACCAGCGCAGCAACCAGCGCAGCAACCAGCGCAGCAACCAGCGCAGCAACCAGCGCAGCAACCAGCGCAGCAACCAGCGCAGCAAACAGTGTTACGTAGTCTCACCTTATGAAGGTAAAGAGACTAATAGAAAGGTTTGTAGAGTGATAGCTCAAGTGTGCGTAGAGTGAATGACTTGTATTCTTAGAGGGGCTCTACTCCCCTCATTTATAGGAAAACTGGTCCCTATGGTCCCACCATGTCCATTACGCGATAAGTGATGAGTAAAGGTGTCCACAATATCACATTTTTCAGTGATGCCTGATGTGAAACACCCCAGAAGTCTTCAATATCACCACGTGTGATACTGATAAGACTTGCGCCCTCCATATTGAAGTTGCGCCCACTTTGTGCGTAACGGAGTACCCTAATATGGTAATCATATGTACGATACTACTGTAATGTCGTAACTGCTATAGATAAGATATGTATGTACTTATTACATTTCAACACTCCCCCTTGCTAAGTATACTGTGTATGTACTGAGCAAAGTAATATAGTACAGTAGAAATTATTGATGACAGCAATCAAAGGATCATTCATGTATTACTTGAAGATTCACTTTGCGCATGAAGCCTATAGCTTCATCATGTCATCGGTGTTGAGAGAGAAAGAGTCACGTGAAGAAGATTGGGACTAAGGTTGAACTTTTGGTAAAGCTTGATCTTTTCCACTTCTTTGCGAGTGTGCCACACAAAGGCATTACTTGACACATCTTCTAAGATTATCAGGTCTGACTCAGATGCATAGGTATGCCATCTGAATGTCAGGCTCTTCTGAGATCTATGCGACGATTTCATTCTCTTTCTAGGATGAGTAAAACTCAAGTCCTAGTTGTTCCCTAAATTTAAGAAACTTTATGCGTCCTAGATTCTTAGTAAATAAATCAGCGGGGTTCTCGGCTCCTTCTATGAACAATAGTTCAATCTTCTTTAAGCGAATGACCTTGCGAATATAGTGGTAGCGTAGGTCTATATGTTTTATTTGCTTTTCCTGTACAGGATTAGAAGCAAGGAATATGGAGCCTTGATTATCTCCGCATAATGGAATTGGTGCTAAGGATATTCCAATCTCTTCAAAGAGAGATCGAATCCAGACCAACTGTCTACTCATATCTGAAATAGACATGTATTCTGCTTCTGTGGAAGACAGCACAATTGATTTCTGCACTCTAGAATTCCAACAGAATACTCCATTAGCTAATTTAACTAAGTAGCCTGTAGTAGACTTTCTCGTTGTTGGGTCAGAAGCCCAATCAGAGTCCGCATATGCTAATAAACCCCCATCACTTTTGCCATCATAGACTAAAGCATAACTAGAAGTACCAATGAGATAGCGGCAAATATATAATGCCCTATTCAAATGGTCTTGTGTGGGGTTTGCAGCGTACTGCACAAGTTTAGTCACTGCATAGGCAATGTCTGGTCGAGTTCCAATCATTATGTATAGGAGTGATCCTATTACTTGTTGGAATGACACGTGAATTTCTGGGTCTGGTGAACCTTTATTGGGTACTGGTTGATACCCTTCAGGTAGCGGTGTGGGGACCGCTTTCGCATTTGTGAGTTTAAAACGCTGCAGCACTTTATGTAGATAATCTACTTGATCAACAAGGATTCGACCCTTGGATTTAATAATGCGCATGTGTAAGAACTATTGGGTATCACCAAGGTCACGACATTCCCAGATTTTCGTAAAGTGTTCCTTTAGAGAACTAATGTCTGATTTGTTCTTTCCAAGGAATAGAACATCATCGACATATACTATCACTACAATGGTTTTATCTGCGTTAACAAATAAACCTGAGTCTGATAGCAGGTGTGTGCATCCTAACGTAGCCATGGATTTATCAAGCGCTTTCCACCATGCTAAAGCAGCTTGTTTTAGTCCATATATGGCACACTTTAAACGCATCAATTTATTTTTCTGGCGGGGGTTTTTAAACCCTTCAGGTTGTTCCATATATAGTTCCTCATCGAGTTCACCATATAGGAAGGCTGTTTTGACGTCTAATCCAGAGATGTGCCAATCTTTTAATGCTGCAAGTGCTAACATCATCCGAACAGTCTCAAACCGTACCACGGGTGAGAATATTTCGTTATAATCAATGCCTTCAACCTGAGAGAAGCCTTTGGCTACAAGCCTGGCTTTCTTCTGGCCATCTGACTTTAAGTCAAATACCCATTGATTTTGGATGACCTTTCTGCCTTTCGGCGGGTCAACGAGTTCAAAGACTTTGTGTTTGCAAAGAGACTCTAACTCTTCATGACATGCTTTACGCCAATCCTCCTGTATATCACTTGGCATTTTTAGAATGTCCCTAAAGGTCCATTCATGTATATTGGAGGTATCGGGTGATTCCAGATCTAGCGGTGAAATTGCTTTGGCAAGCAATAGATCCAGGAATTTGACTCCCCCTTCCTGAGCAAGGCGGGTCAGCAACTGCTGATCTACTTCATCCTCTGAGTCGTGTGAAGAGTCACTCTTAGTGCTTGGAGGATCAGGCTCGATTTGCTCAGGAATTCCTCCTGGAATTGGCTGATCTTGGCGTGAACACTGCTGAGAGCTACCTGGCTGGTTTGTTACCAGTTTTTGCCAAGTACGACTTCGCTCAATTTCTGCTAGTGTTTTACTAGGAGGTTTATCTCCATAGACATTTTCAGGAAGAGTAGTTGTTTTCCTCAATTGTCCAGATCTCCTCAGCTCAAATGGAGGAGGTACAGGATCTGGTACGGGAGGCGGAGCTAGTGGCTTGTCAGGCTGAACAGCAGCCTCAGGTTCATCTGGAACCTGATCAACCCCGTCGGGTTGTTGAGCGCGTCTCCCTTTAATTAGCTTGGGAAGTGGTGAATCAAGATCACCAGGAGTGGTGTCTTCAGATGCATCAATGGGTGGTTGATTAGATGGTGGTTTATTCAACTGGGTTGTTCCCCTTGTTCTACCGTCATTTGGTCCAGTAGTACAATTAGGAAATAACATTTCATCAAACAGAGCTTTGTCTGAATAGAATACAGTGTTATGATAACGCATGAAGGCATCGCCTTTCATTCCAGAAGGTCTACCTCAGTAGATCATAAGCTCACTTTTGGGGGATAATTTGTTTATATGCCGAGCTTCTGGGATGTGCACATAAGCACCGCATCCAAACACTCTGAGATGTGAAATGTCTGGAATTTCATCATTTAATAGAAAATATGGTGTTTGCCATTTAAGGCGACTCATAGGTGTTCTATTATAACAATGTACAGCATGTAATACTGCAAATTCCCACCATGACTGTGGTATACAAGCATCAAGTCACATTGACTGTGCTTTGTCCACTATAGTGCACATAAAGCATTCAGCACGCCCATTTTGCTGTGGTATGTGAGGTACGCTTTGTAGCACTGTAATTCCGTCATCCTTTAAAGTTTTAAGGAACACATCTGATTTGTATTCACCGCCGGCATCAGACATCCACTCTTTTATGGTAGTGTTAAATTGATTTTTAATTAACGCTACCCATTGTTTAAGCGTGCCAATTGCCGAAGTTTTGTCGCATAAGAGGGATACCCATGCATATGAAGTATAATCATCTAGGAAGACAATGAAATACTTATATTTATGGTATGACGGTATAGGGAAGCTCTTTAGATCGGAATGAATACGACTAAAAGGAGCTTTAGCCCTAGTATCAGATGGTGGATGAGATGCTGCAGGCATTTTGCCTTGCGCACATCCTGGACAAATACCATCAGTGGTAGGAATTATGATTCCATTGGGAAAACCCTTTGTATAATCCTTAGCATGTCTTAAAACCTCTTTGGATGGATGTCCGAGGCGACGATGCATTAGATCGTAATCTACTTTGTAGATCAGTGGCATTTCTGCCGACTGTGCTTCTACTTCAATAGATTGCGCATCTAGCCAATATAACGGATGTCCACTTAGAATGGGTTTACATTGGACAAACGATTGTACTTTATGGTATAAGGTAATATGTTGCACGTTGCCCATTACACACATACCTTGTTGTAAGAATGCTCCCATATGTTACGTGCGAGCAGCACGTGAGCCTGACTTAGGCGACTAAAGGGTGAACGCGGTGACTTAGCGAATTCCAGACTCTAGCGCGAAGGCAGAGTGTCGTCTCAACGCTCGAAGGCGGAGTTTTGCTTGACTAGCTTGTAGGCGAATCGCGACCCCGAAGGATGAGAGAAAACACAGCTCTTGATAACAAGTCGAGAATGATACAAGAAATCCAAGCTATTGACCACAACAGTCGATAGCTTCCTTATATCCTACTAGCGCGATCCACCTTCGTCAGCGAGACCGCCACTACTACTAATCTGCTAGGTAATCGTCCACAGGTATACAGTCATCATATAGTAATCCATCAGTCAGTCATCAGTCAGCATACGGCAACCGGTCAGTCAGCCCTTTGTATCGTACAGTAAGTGTCCCCTTGATCACGCCCCCTCGGTTATCGGTTAGGTCAGATACCTACTATGACCCGGGACGTTACACCATAGAAAGCAACCGCGTTGTCATTTTAGGTATGTAGAGGACTGGATGAACTCTAGTAGTAACTAAAGTTTCGTTTATATAGTGCTTTAGAAGCACTGTTCCAGATCCTTCTACATAGATAGTATTAGATGCAGTTCTAACCAGTATCCGGTCAGATTCTTCTGCTGGCTCATACTCAATGAAGTCACTAATTTTATTAGTGAAGTGCGCCGAAGCTCCTAAGTCTAATAACCACACGGAGCTTATTTTCTCTCAACACTTAGCACATCGTGTGAAATATTGACCATGCTCACATTTCAAAACATCAAGCGCGCCGATATTCATACTGTACAATGGAGACACTACAGACGGTACTTTTTTTTTTTTTACAACTTGGTATCCTTATACTTTTTAGTAAGAGGTCCAAGGCTGTCTGATTGTCAGCATTGTATAAGTGCTGGGTGAGAAAGGTGTACCTTTCTTCATCTGTTCCCCAATCAAGGGAAACGGTGTCCTCGTTGTTCATCATCGGGTCCCAAGCTGAAAGATCAGGCTCAGGCGCTCTGTTACGAGCTTTCACCCCCGCTACACATTCCCCTGTCCACTCCACATCATGCATATCAGGCATGGATTCCTCATGGGGTAATCCAGGGGTTGGTGCACGAGAATAATTCTCATTTAGCAACTCAATCTCCCTTTGTTCCTGTGCTTGCAGGAAGTCCTGATTCTGCCTATAAACAATATCCATTAGTTCATATGAACTACGAGCTCTAATAGATTGTTTATATATCATATTTCCATTTGCATCCTTGGAATGAAGATGATACATCTTTCCATGGATCACAGGGATGGTAATAGGAGGGAGATCAGAAGGGACATACCCTGGTTCGATCATCATCAGGTCCTGGTACTCAGGAGATGGAGCACGATTTTCTTTATTAGAATCATGTGAGTCCATCGACATGTTATCGAATACGGAGGCCAGTTCTGACTCACCATAGGTAGTTGTGTGCTCAAAGTCTTCTGTATGATTGGAAGGACCCGGCTGCGACATGTCCACATTGATTTTGGAGTCATACTCCTCATCGTAGTTCCAATTGGACCATGTATGGACTTCTTGATCGAAATCAGAGAAGCGCTGCTCAAGTGTCTTCATCGTTTGGATTGTCGCTGGGACTTCCAAACACTCAGCAAGTGAAAGTGCATTGTTTACAGAGGGGTAAATGCCCGGAGTCCTAGTAGTAGGAGGGGACATGGAGACAGTGCGAGTGGTAAGAGATGATGGCCCAATATGGGCTATAGTAGATGAAGTGGGAGATGGGAGTGCGGCGACAGATGCGATGTGGGAGTGGCCTTGAGGTTGACCATGACCCTTGCCCTTGATGAACTTGCCTCGTCCTGCACCTCTAGTACCATGCTGGTTGTTAGACCACTGCTGGTTAGAAGGTGTGGTAGACAATGAAGGCTGCTGCTGACCACCCTGCTTAGAAAAGCGAGGGTTGTCGCGCTTGCGCTTCATGGCAGAGATTTTCTGGGCTGATTGCCCACTCTTGACCCGTCCACGGTTTGCTTCTGTCTCGAAGTGATTGATCACGGTTGTACGAACATCCATGATCGTTAATTTATCAAGACGAGTGCCGGAGAGGATGATAGGAACAAGATGTTCCCATTTGGATGGAAAATTGGCCATGACAATCATAGCCTGCAAGAGTGGGTCAAGCTCCATATTGTGCAAACTAAGACTGAAGCCAAAGTTAACTTCTGCAAGACGACCTAAGGCTGCAACCATCTTATCAAAGACTGGGCCAGGATGCTGGTTTGGATTGAACCGGATACTGATGACCTCTTTAAAGTCTTTGTAGATGGATGGGATGGTGGGGATGGAGTAAGTATCTTTGATATTACACCATAAGTCGTCAGCATCAGAAACAGATGCAAAGAGTTGCTGAAGAGAAGAAGTGAGATGAAGAGTGATGTTGCCAATCGCCATGGCATTCTTATCCTGCCACTTTTTCAAGTTGTCAGGATAATCTTCCATCAATTCATCATACTTCTCCTTATCCTCTTTGTAAATTTCTGATTGAGCTTTAAAGATGTCTGCTTCTTTCTCAGAAGCTTTGTCAGAAAGAGGCTTTGGAGGAGTGGGTTCAACGGGGGTGCTTTGGTTCCACATTAGTACCATCAACGTAACCCCAGAGCCCTTGCGCCATCAGAAAGGCTTTCATCGCATGCGCCCAGCTGCCATAGTCCTGACCATCAAAGACAGGGACGAAGGTGTTAAGTTGGGACGACATAGTATCTGTGAAGGCTGATGAGACATCAGCATGCTATTCACAATACTGGTATGAGTAAAAGAGAGCCTAGCACAGTCTTCTCCTCGTCTAGCAAGGTGGAAACTGCCTCAAGTGCCCGTGATCAACATCCACATGTGTCTGAGTCAGTGCAATCCCTGAGGACTTATTGTGCCCCGTGGGACACAATGCTAGGTTGCCAAGGGTAGCCTCGATGGTGTTGTCAACAACAGCAACTGTAGTTAAACAGCTCGACAATCATCGTTGTTTGCAATGAATGCAATGGCACCCATGTAGCAGGGCCCATAACCTGTTGCGCAGCAACCAGCGCAGCAAACAGTGTTACAGAGTCTCACCTTATGAAGGTAAAGAGACTAATAGAAAGGTTTGTAGAGTGATAGCTCAAGTGTGCGTAGAGTGAATGACTTGTATTCTTAGAGGGGCTCTACTCCCCTCATTTATAGGAAAACTGGTCCCTATGGTCCCACCATGTCCATTACATGATAAGTGATGAGTAAAGGTGTCCACAATATCGCATTTTTCAGTGACGCCTGATGTGAAACACCCCAGAAGTCTTCAATATCACCACGTGTGATACTGATAAGACTTGCGCCCTCCATATTGGAGTTGCGCCCACTTTGTGCATAACGGAGTACCCTAATATGGTAATCATATGTACGATCCTAGTGTAATGTCGTAACTGCTATAGATAAGATACGTATGTACTTATTACGTTTCAACACATCAGACTTGGTGGGCAACTGTCATGTGGGCCCATGCATAATGTATGTGCTGTCTCACTTCCTGCACTGCCTGCATGGGTTACAGCGATGCAATAGCACAGAAATTGTCTGCCATGTCCATGGGCCCAACCCATAAACTTCGGCAGGATGGCATGGCAATTGCACTGACCCCATCCCACCAAGTTGGCAGCTGTCATGCAGGCCCAATCATGATGCATGTGCTTTCTTAGTTGAGTGTGCCCACATGGGTTTCATTGATGCAGTAACCTACACTTGTCAGCCATCTCAATGAGCCAACTTATGAGTTTCAGCAGCATAGGATCAAAATGGTACTGGCCCCATACAACCAAGTCTGCAGCTGTATGTGTGGGCCCATGCATAATATATGTGGTGTCTCGCTTCCTATGCCCACATGGGCTTTGCCGATGTAATAGCCACAATTTGTCGACCAAAGCAATGGGCCCACCCATGAGTTTAGGCAGCATGACATGGCAATCATGCTGGACCCATCCAACAAGGTTGGCAGCTGTCGTGTGGGCCTAAGCATAATGTACGTGCTTTGAAGGCTTCCTGCACCGCCTGCATGGGTTTCATTGACCCAATAGCCCAAAATTATCATCTGTGTCAATGAGCAACCCCTTGAGCTTCAGGAGCATGGGTTGGAAATGGCGCTGGCCCCATCCGACCAGGTTGGCAGCTGTACGCGTGTGCCCATGCATAATATACACCCTGTCTCCTTCCTCCACCCACATGGGTTTCATTGACCCGATAGCCTAAACTTGTCAACCATGTCAATGGGCCCACCCATGCTTCAGCAGCATGGTATGGCAATGGCAGTGGCCCCATGCGATGAGGTTGGTAGTTGTACGTGTCAGCCCATGAATAATATATGTCCTATCTCCTTCCTCCACCCACATTGGTTTCATCAACTTGATAGCCCAAATCTGTCAGCCAAGTCTGTGGGCCCGCTCATGGGTTTTGGAAGCACAGTATGGCAATGGCAGTGGCCCCATGCGATCAGGTCAGTGGCTGTATGTGTGGGCCCATGCATAATATACATCCTATCTCCTTCCTCCACCCACATGGGTTTCACCGACCTGATAGCCTAAACTTGTCAACCATGTCAATGGGCCCACTCATGAGCTTCAGCAGCATGGTATGGCAATGGAAGTGGCCCCATGCAATCAGGTTGGTGGCTGTACATGTTGGCCCATGCATAATATATGTCCTATCTCCTACCTCCACCCACATGGGTTTCACCAACCTGATAGCCTAAACTTGTCAACCATGTCTATGGGCCCACTCATGAGCTTCAACAGCATGGTATGGCAATGGCAGTGGCCCCATGCAATCAGGTTGGTGGCTGTACATGTTGGCCCATGCATGATATACGTTGTTACGTTCCCACTGAACGTTGATCCAACTTGGATCCGATGGGTCTTCCTTGCTTCAACTCTGAGCAAAGCGCACGGCTTCTGAACTCAGGAACGACTTGAGCGACTTGTAAAGGGCGAATAACCAATAAGGTTCCCTTATACCGCCTAGCTTGAGGTACGTTTCAAGGTGGCAACGCCTAACAACTTAATGTTGGCAACAAGATAGTCACAATGAATGATGACTCTGCTATGAGACTGTCTGCACCTCTTGAGAATAGTACAAGTGGGTTTTAAGACAACTAAGCTAGCGAACCATAGCGCAACTTGTATAGTATTTATAGTAAATGTCCGTCAAGCCACAAAGGCGACATCATAGTATGAGTAGTAAGAAAGGCATAATGACTCACAGGTCAATAAGCGAACAGTAAGCAATTCGTAAGGCATCAATAAGCCATCAGTAAGCGTCCCCACCAATGAGTGACCAAGCACCTCCAACCAGTGAGTAAGCGTCCACAGGGCATCAGTCAGCCCGCCTCATCACGTAAGTAAGCGATCAATGAGTAAGCGAATGAATAAGTGAATGTCTAAGCATCACCAAGCATAAACGATACCAATAGTCAGCCAATAATACTGCATCTGTAAGCAATGGCTCCGGCGCTAACACAGGCGCTCCTTGAACTAATCCATCAATAACACTTTCCCGAAAGGGGATTAAACCCGGCCCGCTGGAGTGCGTCCCAACGGCAGCCACGGCCCGCTGATATCGGCAGCCTCAGGTCGCTGGTCTTACACCACACAATCGCTGTTTGTCGTCGTTGGTCGTCTTCAGGACACAACTGTCTTCCGCCAATTCCATGGCTTCTTCCAACGTCCCTTGAGTTATTGGTTAGGCCGGATACATACTGTGGCCTGGGACAATTCCATCCTTCGCGCCCCCCTGACTTATTGCTTAGGTCAGATCCCGTGACCCGGGGGTTTCCACATGACCATGTCACGTGACCCTCAACCGTCCTGTAGTGATTCTCCTGCCAGCATTTGGAGTGTTACCGCGAGTTATTAGGTTACTCACGAACTGGCGGACTTTGCACGCCTCGTCGTAGGCGAGGTAGCTGTCGTCTTCTGCCGCTACGAGTGCGCGTACGGCCTCTTCCTCTTCGATGTCTTCTTCGGCACGTGATTCCCATGTATGAGCTTCTGGGTAATCATGGCAGTTTCTCCAGTGTTCATGCAGACACTTGCGCTGTCTCTGTGTCTTGGCGGCTTGAGCAGGGTCTGAGCGTAACATACGTCCTGTCTCCTTCCTCTGCCCACATGGGTTTCACCAACCCAATAGCCCAAACCTGTCAGTGAAGTCTGTGGGCCCACTTGTGGGTTTCAGCAGCATGGTATGGCAATGGCAGTGGCCCCATGTGATCAGGTCAGTAGCTATACATGTCAGCCCATGCATAATATCCATCCTATCTCCCTCCTCTGCCCGCATGGGCTTCATCAACCCAATAGCCCAAACCTGTCAGCCAAGTCTGCGGGCCCACTTGTGAGCCTCGGCAGCACAGTATGGCAATGTCAGTGGCCCCATGCGATCAGGTCGGTAGCTGTACGTGTCAACCCATGCATGATATACATTCTATCTCCTTCATGTGTCCACATAGGTTTCATCAACAGAATAGCCTAAACTTGTCAGCCACGTCAATGGGCCCACTCATTGCCTTTGGCAGCATGGTATGGCAATGGTAGTGGCCCCATGTGATCAGGTCAATAGCTGTATGTGTGGGCCCATGCATGATATATGCCCTGTCTTCTTCCCATGCCCACATGGGTTTCATTGACATCTTAGCCGAAAACTATCAGCCACACCTATGGGCCCACCTGTTGGTTTTGGCAGTGCAGTATGGCAATGGTATCAGCCCCATCCAAGGAACTCAGCAATTTTATTTATGGGCCCCTTCATGATATAAGTCCATTTTCATTTATGGGCCCACTTGGGCTTTCCTGACACATTACATCACTATGCATGTGGGCTTTTACAATGCCGTTGTTTATACCTTGCAACATTATGTGGTACCATGGGCACCAAACATTACTGTAATGTTTCCACTGAACGTTGATCCGACTTGGATCCGATGGGTCTTCCTTGTTTCAACTGAGCAAAGTGCACGGCTTCTGAACTCAGGAACAACTTTTGAATGACTTGTGAAGGGTGAACAACCAACAAGGTCCCCTAGACCGCCTAGCTTGAGGTACGTTTCAAGGTGGCAACGCCTAACACTTAAGTTGGCAACAAGATAGTCACGATGAACAATGACTCTGCTATAAGACTGTCTGTCCTTCCTGAGAGTGATACAGGTGGATATCAAGACAACTAAGCTAGCGAACCATAGCGCAACTTGTATAGTATTTATAGTAAGTGTCCATCAAGATATGAAGCCGACACATATGGTATGAGTAAGATCACAAAGGATGACTCACACATCAATAAGTGAATGTCTAATCACATCAGTAAGCGAATGAGTAAGTGAATGTCCAAGCATCACAAAGCATGAGTAAGTGCGCGACTTTAAGCGACACTAAACAATCAGTAATCACAATGGTCAATATAAGGGGAAATGTCATCCACAACAGTCAGCCAATAATACTGCATCAATAAGCAATGGCTCGGCGCTAACACAGGCGCTCCTTGGACTAATCCATCTTGAACACATACCCGAAAGGGGATTAAACCCGGCCCACTGGAGTGCATCCCAACGGCAGCCACGGCCCGCTGATATCGGCAGCCTCAGGTTGCTGGTCTTACACCACACAATTGCTATCCATCGTCGTTGGTCGTCTTCGGGACACAACTGTCTTCCGCCAATTCCATGGCTTCTTCCAACGTTCCCTAAGTTATTAGTTAGGCCAGATACATATTGTGGCCTGGGACAATTCCATCCTTCGCGCCCCCCTGGCTTATTGCTTAGGTCAGATCCCGTGACCTGGGGGTTTATCACATGACCGTGTCACGTGACCCTCATCCATCCTGTAATGACCTTCCTGCCAGCATCTGGGGTTCCACCGCGAGTTATCAGGCTACTCACGAGCTGGCAGACTCTACATGCCTTGTCATAAGCGAGGTAGCTGTCGTCTTCTGCCGCTACAAGTGCGCGTACGGCCTCTTCTTCCTCGATGTCCTTTTGATCACGTGCCTCCCAGGTATGCACTTCTGGGTAATCATGGCAACTCTTCCAATGTTCATGCAGACACTTGCGCTGTCTGTGGGTTGGAACAGGGTCTGAGCGTAACAATTACCACCCGAAAGCATTTTAGAGGCTAAGGGTGCTGTCAATTTGTAAATTTGTACTGTTATACTTTCATAGAATATAAAGGTCTTGATCACCCTCACAGTTCAATCAACAGGGAAACAGAATGGTGCATTGCATTAAGAGCACAAATTTGTGCTGAGCTATGCTGAGGGTTGGAGCAGGCACTTCACCCACCGTAGTCCCTCACCCAGTGTCACTGACTCACCATGGTCAGCCACCCTCACACTGGCAGGCTCATGTCCGCTTATATAAGCATTATGTAAAAGGAAACCCTAGGGTTTATGGGGGTGCAGGTTCCTGATGGCCACTACCTTACTAGGATCACCACTAATATTACTGGTAGCAGTATGAGTATGATGTCATATGGAAGGGCACAGAATGGGCTAGAAAGAAATGAAGCCTATGAATGAGTTATAAGGTCAACACAGGATGCATGGAAGGGAAAGATGAACTAGAAGATGGAAATGATCCCACTGATAGCCCATGTGCTGAGGTACACTGTGTAAAATGTTCAGCTGAAAAAAGGTTGGATGAAATCAGCATGCACAGCCAATCATGTAAGTCTGGACATAACATCAAGAGGGAATTGATTTGAGAGCAGCTACTTGTACTGAAGTAAGATACAACAGGTCAAGTCTAGTAAGACTCTGTCTATGAGACGAGAGGTCATTTATAGGACAGGAATCGAGTCATGGAAAGCTATGGAAGTAGTATCGAGAACGATCCAAGAAAAGGAGACGCATAGAAAGTTATCGAGAAGCATAGAAGTATCGAGAATGAGAAAGAAGAGTAGTAAATTCCGTAACAGGTTGTCAGGGGGACTACGCAAAACGCGAAAAATCAATAAAGTTGGAAATTTTCAGTGTTTTACCTGGCTTGCGCGGACGCGGTTTCTCCCTGATGCGGCCGTGTAATAGTCCACGGGCTATATCGCCCGATTGGTTGCCATTGCTGCATCTTGGCGAAATTTGGTGTTCCAAAGCCCGTAACCTGCGGACACTAGGATCATTCCATGTCGAAAGTGAAGAAGTGACAAGTCTGGTGAGACGTACAGGATCCCATCCTTCGAGGGCAGGGAATCCGAGTCCGTCAATTGCACAACCCTCATTCGAGCCTTGAGTGATGTCGTTGAAACCCTTAGAGCCACGTCCGTACAGCCAGGGGTTGAGCCAGCCCATTGCGTTGTCGCGATTTAAAATCCGAAAGTCATAAAGCAACGCTACCATGCCCGCTACAACCTATAATTGGCGGTCATTTGAGTATCAGTGCGCATGAACCGACAACCTAAATATAAGTGAGGAGGGAGAGACGCACGGCCGTTGCGGTGCCAGTACCGCTATAATATTGGTCGTTCCCGTTGATGACGACCTTAAAATTAAAGGACTGCGCGGAGAGGTCGGGGACGCCGCGGCCAAGAGGGCTGGACGAAGTATACAAAATACGATTAACATAAGTGAAGTGAGGTCACAGAAGTAAACCCACTTAAAAAACTTTCGCAACCGGTTGTTGAGCTCCACGAGGTAGAGCTTCTCGAAATAGGCGTCCACGACTTCTTTCTGGTAGTCGGGGCGTTCGAAGTAGTTTGAGAAGCCGCCACCAGAGGATTTCGTCCCAACCTCCGGAGATAAGCCAGTCGTTCCGCCGACCGCTGTGACATAGGGACCTGCCAAACCGCGCAATGTGGTGAGCGTCATGGACTTGAGAGTATCATTTCCAATATGAGAGAAAAAAAAGGCCACGCTTACAGGTTGCGGGAAAAGTGGGCCTGAACTTGATAATGCCATCGCTGCCCACGCAGTCCCCTGCGCCGACGCCATCGTTACCGCTCGCGAAGAGGAAGGTGACGCCACGTGCACCGAGTTGGCCGAACAGTAGGCAAGCTTCGTCTGCATATTCGAACGGAAGAGTATCCTCATCAATGCTGAATGTACCGCCGATCGTTCTAGGGATGTATGCTTGATCGACGAGGAATCTGAGCCAGGACATGAACCAGTCATCCGTGCCCGACAGACCGCGGCCTGTGACGTAGTCGACGACAGGAATTGGAAACACAAGGGCCTCAAGGTATTGGATGCGCGGATCCGGATCTGTGTTTGGCTGGCGGAACGTCTGACCAGGGTTGGCCTCTCTGATAACGAAGGACGCGGTCACCGCATCGGCGCGATATTTCTCCATGAACACTGTCAGATCCGCTCGGCTCGGATAATCCCCTACATTTCCCACAAGCGCGACCACATTCGCATCGCCGGTCCTCATAGCGGGTATGTAGAGGACGGTATCGTATGTCTGGCGCAGGATCTGCGGATTGACATAGTAGTTGACATCGTCGCGGTTCGACAGCATCGTCGTTGGCTTTCCCAATGCTGGCTTCACCAGCCCCGATTTTGTTCCACCAGAGAGATTGCGCGGTATCTGCAGATGCTTGAGCGAAGGGACAAAGGCCGTCGTTGGTACCACAGTCCGCACATGCTCGTGCAGTGCCGCGGGAAGCCCATAGCCGACAGTCCGGATAGTAGTCTCGTGGCTTTCAACGTGCCTGTAGAGCTGGTACGTAGCGTCGAGGAGAGTGTTGGCTTTGGACACGGACACGGCTTTGAGCATCAGTGTGTTGCCGCCTTGTGTCGTGACGGACGAGGAGGGTATGCCGTTGTGTTTAAGCCAGGAATTGATGAGTTTAAGTGTCCTTGGATGTGGAGCGACAAGCTCAGCGACCTGCTCTTTGGAGAGGTGTTCGCCGTAACTGCACCAGAAAAGTGGTACATGTGAGCCCCTTTGTGAGGAAAATAATAAAGGACATGCACTGGGTGGCCAGGGGTGCTGACATTGTAGAGGACATCGATCAAGGCGTTCTCACTCTGTGGCTTGAGTGAAATGTAAAGGTCGATTGTGGTGCTCAAAGGCGGACGGCCCAGGCTCTCCCAGTTCTTCGGGACGGCGTTCCAGGAGTGCTTGGTGCGCTTGTCTTCCCAAGTTGATGAGGGGGACTTTGCAAGGCTGCCGAGAAGGACAGCGGCGAGGACAGAAAGTATAAATATACCGTGACAGTAGTAGCGCATGGGTACAGGAAGTGACGAAGACAACACAATGAGAACGAGAAGAAGACGCGAGGTTCAGAGTGATGACTGGAACGATGTGGGAGCTTTTATGGTGCCTTATAAGAGGGAGCTTCTGACGATGTGCGACAAAATTCAATACTAGACCTTGGTCTATTCGAAGGTCGCGAATAGGTGATTTTTCGGTGATTTCCGTGCACTCCTAAGTTACTGTGACCTGTTGCCGAAGTAAGGATTGTGTCATTACGTCAGTTGCTGGTTCAGAACGCGGCCGCGCTGGACAAGACTAATGGAGTAAACCATGTCTCCGAGTGCTTCCAATTCCAGAATTCGAAAGTAAAAGAGTAGCCTCGTGGAACCAGGCTCTCGGACAAGTGACTGCGGTAGCTGAGTTGCGGCGTTTTGGTGCTTGACGGCTAACAACGAAACGATAGACCCAAACTCACTCAGGCGCCACTCCGATTTTGTTTACTTTTGGAGCGGGACAAACAAAGGTAACAATTAGCTGTGGGCCGCGGAGTGTAGAGGGGCTCGTCGCATGACTTCAGTTCTTTCCTGTTCAGACCAGCGCAATAGCACGCAGCTCATCATCACCGTCAAATATATTCGTTTTTTGTGCTCGGTTTTACCCAAATTATGGAGAGCAATGAAGAGCTGGCACTGCCACCTTCGCTACCAAGTTCGCTACATAACCGAGAAGCAGTCGAGCGACCTCGAGCGAGCCTCTGGACGAGGCTTTATGTAACGCAGTTGATTGGTTGTCGCCAGGTATATTTGGGTCGGCTCCATGCACCAGTAGTTGCCGCACGACATCAACTTTCTTCCCTCCGAGGAAAAGTTGTGGGTTAAGGCCATGTACAACGGAGTCCGGCCACTATCATTCCGCGAGTTGACGTCTGCGTTGTATTGGAGTAGGACCTGGATAGCGTCGAGGTGCATATAACCTGCTGCGTAGTGCAGTGGTGTCCGGGTACCATAGCCACAAGCATTAGAATCTGCGCCGTAATCGAGTAGCCATCGCATGATATCGACATGTCCTGATACCGACGCCGCGTGTAGTGGAGTATCCCCCAAAGAGTCTTGAACACCCACATCCGCGCCATGTCTGTAGAGCAAGTCCGCGGCACGGAAGTGTCTCTTGGATAAGCAGCCAGAAGCGGGGTGAGGACATGACCACCAGCTGCGTTCACTTGTTCGGGATGCGGCAGAGGCCATGTAATATTCGACGGTCACCCCAATCCTGTCAAGGCACCAGTCCCCCGCGGTGTCACATGTCACCATGTTACCAGGATGCGCTCCATTATGCGGAGAAACTCCGCTGCAGCGGGGCAGACTCACAATGCCGTAAGTGCAAAGTCACCACCTCAGGACAAAACGTGAAGGAACTCACGCACTCTGCAGTTTGAAGCCATCTCCCTGGGCCCCAGCCAGTTCCTCAGAACCTATGTGAGCCCCGGAGCATCTTGGCAGAAGTCTTCCATCCCGCAAACAGTCGACCTTAATCCAGGCTCAGACGAAGCAGGCACTCAGTGACTACCTGGGCCAACTTGACACCGAATGTTCCCAGGTCGTGACTTTTGACGCACCTAGCGCAAAGGACCGCCAGCGAGTCGCGAATGTGCTGTTTTCGAGGGTCCGCTTTCTCGAAGCCCCACACGACTGGATCCACCAGATCTCAGCGTTCAGGCTGCGCGAGCGACTCGTCGACAGCCGCAAAACCTTCCGCGAAAAGCGAACCAAGCTTCTCGCGAGATGTATCTGGGACGGTAAGCCGCCGATAAACAACCGACTGTTTTTTTCGAGGCTCATCTGTCCACAGCCACGGATCACGCGCACCGACTTGAAACCCGTCTTTGACCGATCGACGTATATTATAAGGAGGTCAACGTTTCGCTCCTCGCCGAGGAGCGTCATCTCAAAGTCATCCGCCGCTCGCTCCGAGTTACTCCCGACGACAGGCTTCAGTGGGAGCACATCCGCGACGCGTGCAAAGAGGCTTCCAGACTCCTCGCGACCGAAGACAACCACACGCAGTCCCAACCCCACCCGCACCACAGCACCACTTTCTCCCCGTCCGGCAGGCCCGCCTCCACCACCCATACCAAGCACTAGACACAACAACAAAGCAGCCTCGAACGTGCGGGCGCTTGCACAGACAGTCGCCGCGGCTCGCAATAGACTACGGCAAACGCACAAGAACATCGCGCCACTCACGCGCCATCCACAAAGCGATCTCCGGTTGATGAGCGAATACGAGAACGGAGAGAAGAGAAGACGTGCTGCCAGTGGATCGGAGAGGTGCTCGAATTCTCAGAGCGCTTCATACACTCGTTCGCCGAGATTCCCGCGCTCGACAAATTCCGCGACCATCTCTTCCCCGCGGGCGAGGCTTCCTCCTCACGGGTGCTTCACGAAGTCGCCGTGGACGTTCGCAACACCAGTACGTCCAGTACCGGTCATGTGGTCGGATACAGTAGTAATGACTCACTCTCCTCCCCCGCCAGAGCGCGACGTGTGCCCTGGCTCGCGGACCATTATGTCCGCTTTGAGCTCTACCTTCCGATAACGGACAGATCGACACAGCACCTGCATCAGCTGCTTCACAGACCTCGTGCTACCCCTGGAACGACCCGAAGACCCTATACAGGGTGTGCTTCGGCCGCTGGCCCGAGTTCAGCTCAGGGAAGTACAGCAGACCTGGAGAGGTATTGAGGAGCAATGGGCCAGCCAAAGAACCCATACTCAGCGCTCATCAACCTACTAGCTCGGAGTGTTTGTATTGCCATTTTACTGTCAGTCACCCTAACCTTCAGTACACGCAGTTAAACATTGTTGATATCTCTCATCCATATAATTCCTAGCTTGTACAACCATTCTGAGTCCGATGCTTACTGTAGCGAGTCTATGAACTTCGCAACAGACGACTCTGCCCTAGATAAAGCTGGATCCCATTCATCTTTCTTGCCAAGTTGCCAAGGTGCCATCCTATGGCAGGTCGAAATTCTTGCGTACACCGAGTGAATGTTCAATATTTAATGCGTGGTGTCTTTTGGGGCATGTGAGCTCGCGGCGACTGAGGTGTCCTTTCCCTTGAGCATCGAGTAACTTATGCTACAGTCTCAACATACTGATACAACCCATATCGTAGTCAGTGCTATCCTTCCAAACTACAACTGCTAGCGTGTGTGTGTTAAGGCATTTCAACATATAGGAGAGAATGAAACGAAATGGAGAGACCGAGCAGATGCAAGAGGAGATGATCCGCGCGCTCCCTCGCATGCAACGTCGCCATTTATCCGCCTCCACACCTACCTGTATTCTGCGACGTTAGTCGTCGTCTGCGAGCGCGAAGGCGAAGGCACAGAATCCCGCTACCCCGGCACAGCGCGATGCGCCGTCGTTCGATACTACGGGCGACGAGCCAGGATATCATAGACGAGGTGCTCGCACAAGGCGTGTGGATCACTCCGACTCGCAGGTTGCGCGGGTAGGAGCCTATCGACAATCATCCGCCTTGTATTCACGGCCGTGCTGTCGCACAAGGAGCGCGAGCGCGCCTTGGGCGCCATCAAAGATGTGGTCACGACGGTTGTCGCGAAGTGGGCAAGTGCTGGCCCTACCCGCCGATTTGGAACACTCCCTGTCATTCGTTTGCGTGACTGTATAATACTTTACATCGTCATACACTTGGGTGGGACGCTCTATTGCAGTATACGTACATGCATTCGGCAGGCTTGGCAAACATACAGTAGGGTTGAACGCCGCTTGGAGATAGCAGTGACAGGGGCCCCGTTTAAATTCATCAGGTCATACCGTGATTGTAAAAGTTAAGTACCAATACAGAGACCTTTAGTATTACAGTAGGTTAAGAAATTTCGACATGCAAAACGTGAGCATATCATGCTACGGCTGGACTGCACCATGTTCTATCAGCAGTTTCTTCAGTTCATTTGACCTGGCCACTTGGATTGGGGTCCTGCCCTCCCCATCCTTCTCATCCACCTTCGCTCCATAACTGAGAAGCAGTCGAGCAATCTCGAGCGCCCCTTCGGTGTACGCGCTCGAAAGTGCATGCGTGAGAAATGTGCGGCCGAGAGCAGTGGGGTAAAGCAGTGTTATCAGAGGGTTGTAAGCAGCCGAGGGAAAGGAGGGGAAGGAAGGCGAGTGGCGAATAAAAGGTGTAAGGAAGGGTGAGGAGGAAGGAGGAGGGGAATCGCGAATGAAGAGTCGGAGGAGTTCAGCTACTAGTTCCAAGGTAGAGACACAGTAACCAGAGGACCAAGTAATGCGTCGCTTAAAAAGGCCAAAACCGACGCGAGAAACAATCCTAGAAAGATGTAAAACGGGTTAGTGATCGAATATGAGAGATGAGTTTAGTTCTTGAGGGAGAAGAGGTGGGAGACGGCGAGCCAATCGACTCGAGTTGTCTTCACTGAGACCTAACTCGGAATCGCTATTAGCTTTAGGAATCACACTTAGGACGGCGAGGAAAGAAGGGGGGAAATTCGACTGTGCAATTGATCCAGAATACCAGCCTTTTATACATGCGAACTCGTACCTAGGCTGAGCAAGACGACACAATTCTAAGTCGAAATTTGTGAGAGGTGAATAGCGAAGTGGGGAAAAGTAAACGAAAAGTCCAAGGAGAAGAGAGGGTCGATATGTGAAAACGCGAGGCTGACATGAGGCGTGAAAACACGAGGCGTAAGTAAAAGTAGGGGAATCGGGAATGCGGGGAACGTGGCCGAGTAAGGGCGTCGATGATCACGATGGGGCGCACTAATAGTCCAATGAGGCAGTTAGAAACGGTAAACAAAATTCAAGAGGATTGTGCGCGCCTGTGCCCGAGACAGAGAGCGCCGACGAGAACGATCGAGTGAGTCAGGGACCGTGGGCACGAGGATAGTCGGCCGAGGGTGAGTGATGTTGGTAAGAGTCCGAAATAAGAGAAATGTTGTTGGATGAAAGGAGGGAGAAACCACGAGGATCGGATAGGTGTTTTGAGGTCGGCGAGGGCCTTGAAGTGTCATCCTGATACTGGTTCTTCAAGCGGCGAGGGACATCCGATTACAGCAGAAGAGGCTACGAGGGGTATAGAATCAAGGAGCGACGAAGTTGGCAAGATGAGGGGACAAGATGAAGAGTACATGAGGCTGACGCAAATGACGTGAACTTAAGGTGAGTTTTGCTGGCGCGATATGATAACCGAAATGGGAAAGAGGACTTCGGAAGTCCGAACATCCGGAACGGAACGAAGACTTGACGTTTCGGACTCAACGGCCGAGCAGGCGTTACATCGGACGAGGCTCGATGTAACGCGGTTGAGCGAGCGTGTTGATCAGGTATACTTGGGTCAGCTCCATGCTCCAGTAGTTGCCGCACGACGTCGACTATCTTCTCCTCCAATTCAAAGTCGCGGAATAAGGCCTCGTGCAACGGAGTCTTGCCTCTTCCCTTCAGCGAGTTGACGTCTGCGTTGTATTTGAGTAGGACCTGGATAGCGTCGAACTGCAAATGATATGCTGCGTAGTGCAGTGGTGTCGAGCGGCGACCAAAGTCACAAGCATTAGAATCTGCGCCATGATCGAGTAGCCATCGCATGATATCGACCTGTCCAGATGTCGACGCCGCGTGTAGTGGAGTATCCTGGTAAGAGTCTTCGAGTTGAACAACCACCGCGCCATGACTGTGGAGTAAGTCCGCGACACGGAAGTGTCTCTTGGACAAAGCAGCCAGAAGTGGTGAGAGGACGTGACCACCAGCTGCGTTCACTTGTTCAGGATGCTTCATGATCAAACGTTCTGTCAGGTCATAGAACCCACATAATGCGGCATAGTAAAGCGGAGTACCAACTTGAACACCGGGACCGAGCGCGAAATTGGACCAGCGTTCGTCTATGTCGTGCACTTGGTGCCACGCTGCGAAATACGGCTTGGAGCTGTCATATAGATCATCCATCCCATCCTGTATGCGTGATGCGACTTTGTGGAATTGAGCATGGTCTACCCAGTATTGAGCAGCGTATTTCGCCAGAGGAGACCTATTAACATCGCGCCCGGCAGTATGTTTGTCCAGCTGGAGCAGTGTCGCCAGGCATGCTTGCGCCATCATTGTATGGGCTGCCTCGAGGTCAATGTGAAATCGCGAAACATCCCGATCGGGTGATTTTGCGAGACGAGGTGACGTGAGGTATTCTTTTACTGAAAAGTGCGAGAATTGTACGACCCGGGCCGAATCATCTCCGGGGACGATAGCGATCAAACTTGAACAGGTTGAGAGTACGGCTGCCTCTTGATCAACCCAGCGCCAGTCCTCTCTCAATTTCGGAATCCCTCCCGAGCTCGATGCCTGAAAATCAAATGCCAGTAGCTCCGCGAGCTCCTCCACACGAAGCGGTCGGGAAGCGACGGTAAGGCACTGCAACAGACGATGCGCGTTATTTTGTTGAGCCTTATTGATGCCCTTCAGTATCCGGTCGTATGTTTCGTCCAAGGACTCAGGCAATTCGCTAAGAAATTGACGAAGGTCGGATGGGAAGCAGTGTTGTAACGCTTCCAACTGGCAGTATACCCATCTGAACCTGTAGGACAACGTAAGAAACCACTTTTAGCATAAATAAACTTGACACGCTTACATTCCATCGGCCCTCTCCGTTAGCGTCTCGATCACCAGATTTTTATCTTCTGCTCTCCATCTCCTCATCGCTGCACTCGGGGACAAATTGACGGCATTTCGAACGTAGTTCGCGATGTCCATTTTTTGTCCACTTTCGTCATGTAAGGAGACCGAACGAAACGCCAGCGGCTCGAGGACATCTCGGATGTCGACCTCTGGACGGCTAGTCGCACAAATGTGAAGTCCATGCAGGCGAAGGTCAATGAGTTCCTTCACGAGTTGAAGGACCTTGGAACGAGAAGAGGGGAACCCCGAGTCTGGACATTCGTCGATCGCATCCAGGATAATGAAAACTGGGCCGTGTGCCAGAAGTCTCAGCATTTCTTTGAGACATTCCTTCAAAGTGTCGTCACTCGGCTGTTGAGTACCGTCTTTGTGTGTCTTGTGAATGTGGTGGAGAATGTCGCAGCAAGTGCTAGAGTGAGTAGAAAGCTGAAATACAAGAGCGCGCAGGAGGTCGTGACAGGTCTGCTTGTTGAGATCCCTAAAATCGAAGTAGAAGTACGCCATTATCGCTGATCCAGTGTTGCATACGCCCATAATATCTTGAATGACGGAAGAACTGGGGGGAAATGAGTTCCGACAGAAAGGAGGCGACGAAGAACAGACCAGATGACGCTCTTCCCGGAGCCCGCTACGATAAATGGGATCTGTCAGAAGGCGCTTGCCAGAAAAGAAATGCCGGCAAAACGAACGTTTGCCATGGATCCACAAGAGGGAGCCAGTAGACTTCCATTCGATGACAATCCTGCCTTGAAACAGCCACACGGCTGTTCCCTCGTGTTGAGCCTGTTGTGCGATGTTGTGATTTGTGGATGGATCGACGGGAGAAAGCCAGGATATCAGGAGCTGTTTCAACTGGTTCCCTGTGAGTAAGTTTAAGCGCGAGCGGGGAGCAACAATGTCACGAAGTCACGAACACTTGATTTCGTCTATGCCTGTTGCCGCCTGTTGAAGAATCGATTTTGTTTCCTTCGCCGCTTCTGTCGCTTGCCTGGTGTCTGAAAGTATAGATGTTAGAATGTTTTAGAAACTGAACAGACACGGTTCATGTACCGTCAATGACCACTTGCACCTTGTCACCAATGTCCTCGACTTTCTCTTCCACGTTCTCCACTTTACCATCAACCACCCTCACTTCGTCGCAGACAATGTGCGTAATCCTCAGCACCTCCGCAAGCGCCATCCGAGCCTCCTCTTGCGTCAATCTGTCCAGCTTCTACAGTGCATCCTCCAGATCAGTCAATCCGGCCAATTTCCGCATGAACTTTTCTGTGCGTACTTCAATGATCATTCATAGATAGCCAACCAGAACTTACTCGTTGATCCTCGCTTTAACTCTTTTGTCGCGATCCCAAAAATATTAATCACTTCTGCCATTATTTGCGTGATGATGTCTGTCATTGCTGTAGTCGGCGCCACCTTTGTATAGGTTTCAAGCCTTGTAAAAAAACAGCCGATGCGTTCGAAGAGCTCTGCAAGAACGTCTTTACTTGCTGCAACACTCTGGGCAGCCTATAAGACCTCAAATGTGAGAACGGTCCGCCCAAAATTTTGATAGAATACTTGCTGAGATGAAGACGCCAATGCCTGTGAATATTACGCTTGCCGGCGAAAACACCTACAAAAAATGTATTAGGGGAACGGTCAGAGCTTACATAGGCGCAATAGTCACGACTTACCAGACTGACGCCGCCAGAAACGGCGCCGGAAAATGCGCTGATAACATTCACAGTTGGGCCCAACCACTTCGTCAACCTCTCACCGCCACTGCGAGATTTGTCGAATTCTCGCACTTGATCTTGGAGGATAGCAAGAATGGCGGTAGTAGAGTCGCATGATTGCAACTGGGAGGCAAGTGGATGTACGAGGAGGTCTTTCTTCGTCTGCTTTTGATAGGATTTCAGGGCCGCTTGAAAGATGGCTGGGAAGTGTGAGGAACTTGAAGCTGCCGCTGTGTTTGATGTCTGGGACATGACAAGAGCTGGAAATTGTGGAGGAAACGATCAAGTTAATGAGAGGTTGACGGAACGGATAAGGTTGGGGACACGGGGCAGAGAGTGCGCCGGTGGTTGCACACCGCCTCATGGCCAGAATGGCCCAGATGACTTCCCAAGACGGCAGTGGCGATAGACGCGCAGATATTGTAGCATACGGATTTGGATCACACATTACTCGTAAAACAGGGACGGGTTTACACCTCAAGGTCGTTGAGGGTTCCTTAGGACTCGGATCCGCGAACCCGTGCAATGACAACCACTTGGATAACCATTCTGAGTCCGGTGCTTACTGTAGCGAGTCTATGAACGTCACAGCAGACGACTCAGCGCTGGATAGAGCTGATTCCCAATTTCTGTTATCCGTCTAGGTACTGCTGTACCACCTGCAGACCACGTGCTGCTGATTAAGTTCCCATCTCCCATATCTCATCCCGCCCCCACACACGTTCGCAAACGAGTTTTCAAGTTGTCCCATGGGGGACCTGTACCACTTACTAGGTCATAACATTCATTTATGAACATCGTTTTCTCGTTCCCATCTCTCTTCGCCCCATTCCCCGTGCTTTAGTCATTTTCTTCGTACAGTCTGTCTTTTCTTTTCAATATGGCCCCATCCTCTTTTCGTTAGGATACGTTAGTTTGGGGCTGGTATGTTATGTTTGGTATCATGTTTCGGCGTGACCAGCCTTTCGATTTGAATGGGTTGCCGACGACTGGAAGTTCCTTGATGTTCTGTGAAGCCGACAATACCCCGAGGGAACGGTCACAGGTAACACACATCGTATCGTAACCGTCATCTATTCAATTGGAACATTCGACAGAAGATACGCAGGGCTAGGTATACAAAAAACGGTCCGCGGAACACGAGTCCATACAACAACACTGATGCCAATAATATACCAAAATACATCGTGAACTCTTCTTTCGTACACCTCTTCACAGAAACGAAGAAAAGCAAGGCGCCGCGATCACTTATCACAGTTTGATGCATTCGATGATGTCTCATCAAGCTGCGACGTGACCAGCAGCTTGAAGACCACGTCTTGAACGTAAACTGTTCGCTTCCCGGGCCGGTGCACCTGTAACGGTGGGCTCCTCTGCTGCCTTTTCCGCTGTAGCTGTGGCTGCTGGTGCCCCAGTTGCGGTGGCAGTGGCAGTGGTAGCGTACGTGGTTGGCGTTGAGACTGTGGTGGTGATGTGGATCCATGCGCGTCCAGTGAGCACGACGCTGTAGTGTTTTGGTTCTCCGTAACCAACAGGTTCGGATCGGCAATACCGCCGCCGTATGATTCTGTAGGCGACATCCGCATACTAGATTGATGTATCGGTCCAATCATATAGTGCTGAGAAGTAGGGGGAAAACTCACCGACGGGGAGACCTGCCCTCAGTCTCGACCTCCGATGAACTGAGACTGTCTGATCTTCTAGCCTCTCGTCGCCAAAGAGCCTATAGTCAGCTTGATATTTTTTGCACGAGAGGAGAAAGCTATGGCTCACTGGATGACGACGCAGATAGATGTGGCCTCTTCGTGCCCCTGCTAGTCTCATATCGGGTGTGAACACTGCTCTGCAGGTCCAGGAGTGACGTTAGCACGACCACAAAAAAGTGACAGTGCAGTGCACGCGGGACTCACCGGAGTCAATTCGCAGTTATTCATCATGGCGTATGGGGATGGACGCTATGGGGAAAAAGAATAAGGGACAAAGTTTAAGAGGGGCGAGCAAGACGGACGTGCGCATTATAAAGTGCTCCAGCGGAGCAGGGTCGTCGGCGAGGAGGGTCAAGCAGTGTTAGCGTTTTCGGGTCACCGATAGAGCGCCCGCATACCGGGCTCTAGCAGTGCCATCAATCGGCGGACTCTAACCCGTTTCAGACGCGTCATGCAATGACCCTGGCCCGCGGTGGCGCAGGGCCCCGGCAGTGGGGAAAAGGCGTCAGCCGTATTACGTGTGATCGTGCCCATTGGAAAACGGGGACCATCCAAAATTCGCATTTTTTGTACACGACGTCGGGCGCTTGCGGCATGAGAACAGGATGCGCGTATAAAGTAAGTCTGCATATCGATCGTACACGACGGCGCTGCGCACTACAGGAGTAGAAAACCCCGTGGTTTTCTTGTGGTATGATGGGGGCCGATGGGCGATTGGAGATTGGCGAGTGCAGGGGTGAGCAGACTGTGGGCATTTGAGCATCCGATGTGGAAATGGCGGTACCGTCTATGCTGATGCCTTTTGAAATTTGATCGCTTTTTTGAACCTTTGGCGATAGCCACTGGGACCGCCAGGAAAAAAGAAGCTCCAAGACTCACCGCTACTCGGAACCTGACAATGACCCGGGCCAACACCCTCAGGGCCGGTTATTGCATGCCTCATGTTGAACCGTTCACCCCAGCCCGCGTCGTACTTTAATAAGCTACTGTACATTCCGTGTCGCATCGTGGCAGTCCGAGGTAATGCAGTATGGCCGGTGCTAGTAATGAGACCTATGAAGCATCTCATCTCGTAGAACCGAACCGTCGCCTTGGAGCCACGGAGCGTCACGGAATATGCAGGGGTGGGAGGGAATGGCCATTTTCGTGGCCTTCACATGACTTGGGATAGGTGCCACATGGAAAGTACGCTCGAGTGAGCGCCGGATATATACCAACGGACAAATCACATATTCGGACACCAGCTGAAAATGACAGGAACCGATAGCTATTGCGCCCAGATGCCTCGCATTCGTTCTTGGTATACACAATATCATATATCACAAGCCACCCACTTCGTACTCCTTGAATATTTTCATTGTAAAGTGAAGGAGGATGCGAAGCACAATACAGTATAGAGCATGTACCCACGACCCGCTGCGCTTACTTGTGCGCCTTGGCAACAGTTTCGTAGAAGCTCTTGCCCTGGATCTGAGCGATCTCGAGCTCGAGCTCAGAGGGCTGGCGCGAGCCATCGGCACCCGCAAAAGTGCCAGCGCCCCACGGAGAACCTGCAAACACAGATGACATTTAAAACCAACCAATACCTTAACAGCGCAAAGCACTTACCGCCGTGGACCTCATTGAGATTGTCAGTTGGGGGAAAGCTTTGGAATAGCCAAAGGGAACATATATGATGCCGTGGTGGGCCAAAGTCGAGAGAGAGGAAATGACAGTGGACTCCTGTCCACCGCCGTGACCGCCAGTGGAGACGAAGACGCCAGCATACTTGCCGTGAAGCTTTCCCGCACTCCACAGGCCACCGGTAGCATCCCAGAATGCCTACGAGAAGAAACGTCCCAGTTTAACCGACGGCTTCACCTCCTTTTGGACAGAAATACTCACCTTCCATTGAGCTGGGAAGTTACCGTAACGAGTGGGGATACCGAAGAGGATGGCATCGTAGTGTTCAAGGTCCTTGGGGGCAAGGACGGGATAGTCGGGCTTCGGGGGCGCATACATCTTGGTCAAGACTTCCTGAGGGAGAGTCTCGGCGATCCTGGGAATCAGAACTCGTTTAGAGACCGGTGACAACGACTGGAAAAGAACACGCATACTGGTGGATGGTGACCTCACCACCAGCGGACTCGATGCCCTTCTTTTCAGCCTCGGCCACTGTAGAAAACAATGAATGAGGGAAAGTATAGAGGATAGGAGAAGTACGAACACTTGGCGACGTGGCCGTACATAGAGTAGATGACGATTGCGACTTTAGGAGCCATTTGTGAAGAGTTGTTAACGGGGGTGGTGGAGGAAGCAGGAGGGGCTGGGGCTGGGGCTTTTGTATCTGGAGGAGGATCCTGTTTGGTAGCCTCGTCGGAGTAGAGCGCTTTTTGTTTTTTGGATGGGAAACACATCCACGCAAGTAATACACTAATTCCGAGCCAGATGCGGCCTCTTATAGTAGAGAACGCAAGAAATACATGGAAATGGAAACAGATTTCCGAACATCACGGTCAACTGGGCTTCACCTTCCTTCGAGATGCTGACAGTCCTTTACCGAATTTCGCCCTTATCGCTCCTTTTCTGGATGATTTTTCTCTTCGATCAGATCGTGAGATTAGATACCTCGCCACCTTTTAGCAAATCATGACATCGTCATCAGTGTATAACTCAGCAATTCTGCTTACACCAAACACCTGGCGCATAACGAAGCTGACGAAAACCCTTTTGCTAGCCATTTCTTCCCACATCCATTACACATCCGGTCATACTGTACGACATATCTTACGCCCTCCTCCTTCGTCGAACCACAAACAAAACACGTGCTGTAGAACCTCGCTTATAGAAGCATCGTCACCCTTCTGACATGGCATTCATGGTCCAATTCCTTGACCAATTCAAACTATCCTTTTAATATACCTCGTCTGCCCAACGGTTGCTCTGCGAGCCCCCCAGTAAGTCTTCTTCGATATTAGGCCAGTTTGTGGACGTTCCTTCTTCCCGACTGCGTACCGCCTACAATAAAGGACCCGTAAAGCCAGCTCTACGCCCGCCCATAGAAGCAAATGATTACCTTCTGCAGATAATCTTTGCTTCTTGCGATTTCCCGTTCTAGCTTGCGTAGCACCTGTTCCTGTTCTTGCGCCATCCTCAGCGCCCGGTCGGTCTCCGCCTTTGACACTGCTGCTGGCTCCTCGTCTCCAAAGGATACAGAATCATCGGCATCAATGCTTGCATCGATCTCGCCTTCCTCGATCTTACCCGGACTTGCATTAGCACACCCAATCCCCAAACGGTACAGACACGTGCGCACCATGCTGAGGACGACCCGCCGGACCTCATCGATGTTCTCCATGCCTGCTGCGCGTCCGATTTCGGGAAGGCTGAGCGTCAAGTACGTTTCTGTGAGCCTTCTGATCGTCCATCGAGGCGCTCTGTCCACAACCAGCCCGAGTAAGCCGAGGTTGTCATCCTTCGCAAAACCTCAGCCACCTGTTGCATCCGTAGAATCCTGTGACCTACCACCGCGAATGCTGCTGCTTCTTTAGTCGCTATGGAGTGGACTTGCTCGAGGTTTGGATAAATTCTAGCCAGGGCGGTGTATACTGTACCCTTCAAATTGGCGACCGCCGGGTGCGTGTATTTTGGAAGTCCCAACGCCTGTGCGCCTGTCTGATTGAGACTTTCCCATGCGCGTAATGTGCACGCACCTTTCCGTGTAAAATAAGCTGCACGAGCAACAACTTTTTGGCTGCCTCCACCTGAAACACGCTCGGATCGGACGAGCTAAAATTAAAATACCGACTTCCTGGGCCAGGCGGCATCATCATCATGCCCATTCCCATGCCGATGCCGATGCCGCCCATACTAATCCCGAGGGGGCCCTGCGATGGCCCGCGTGCAACGTTGGTTCCCCCGACAGGAGCAGCGACAGGAGCGCTAGCACAAAGTTCGAAGAACTCGGCGGACTCCGCATACCGTTTGAGCGCTGCAAAAATGATGCCACCAACGTAATGGTAAATCAGGTGGTCTTGGTAGCGAAGATCTGGACACAACGTGGTTGAGATCTGTGAGATGGACACGACTAGTACGGGAAGCGCGGCAGTGAAAAAGCCAGTGGCGACGCAAGTCTATACGGAGCAGAGAAACGCGCAAACTTTTATTTGAATGGCGTCATGATAAGCGCCGGGATGCTCACCGTGACAAAAATGGGGTGGATAGGTGTGAGAAAGGACAGATCGGGTACGTATCGCGTCAGGAGATCATGCAGTGGTGCAATAGCAGCCTTGTCCTGTACGCGATCACGTAAGTTCAGCGGGATAGATAGGACAGAAGCCCCACCGTGCGCAACGCCTCAGCCCGCTGAACGATGCCTTTGGCTAATAGGGATACTGGGCGCAAAATGAAAGGGGTACATCAGAACGTCGGAGAATAACGGTTGCCCAGAAGGAGAATCCTGATGCGCACCACGCTCAGGCGCGAGGCGCGCCTGTTCTGGATCAAATCGCTGGCAGAAATGATCGATGTATGTGAACGGTACTGCGGGCGCGGTCGTTGACGCGGACGTGAGACGTGCGGACCTGCAAGCAGAGAAGACGTTCGTTTCAATGATCTCGTTATCACCGACGAAGGCACCATGCACATGCGGGCGGGTGCAAATGCGCCCGAAAGAAGAGGCGGCAGCAGTAAAAGGGGGGAAAGAAAGGACCGACGTACAGGATAAAGAGGGCGCCGATCGTGTGCTGCACCACGTCGAGCGCCTCGAGCGGGTCCGCACCAGTACTCGTCATGCTCACGAAGACCTCCTCGCGCGCCTCGGCCGTGCCCACCGCGTTGCGCAGCGTGCCCGCAAGCGCGGACAGGCTGTTTGACGCCATGATCTGCTGCAGCAGGCTCTCGAGCATCTCTGCGGGCGTCGGCGCGGGTTGTGCGCCCGCAGCACCTGTGGCCGTTGCGATGGGCACAAGCAGTCCCATGGCGGGAGTGGGGGCGTCGGCGGACTGCGAGCCCGAGGCAGCGGCCGCAGGTGTGGGCGTTACGGACGCGGGGGGTGTGGGTAAGCTGTCGGAAGCCATTGTCGGCAGCAGTTATGGATTATCTGCGAGAGAGGGACTGTGTCAATTAGGAGCGGGCGGGGCGAGGAGGATCAAGATCGCTATCGTTATCCGATGCCGACGCGCGACGAACAAGACTCTGTTTGTCTTCGCGTACTCGAGCCCCCTTTTGTCCAGCCACGCGCAGCGAGAAGGTGTACTACTCACTCTTTGACGTCTTCGTCTGATCTGATCGATTCAACCTTACGACACGAAGAGCCTGTTTCGAGGTTGGACCCACCAATGCACAACAAGTATTCTGGCAATAAAGCAGAGCAGCGACGCGCGTGCTACAACTGAGCAGTGCAGTCTGTGTCAAATCAAGGACACGCGTCGATCTGACTCAGATATTCGGTGCGACAACCCCTTCAAGGTTCTTATCCGACAGAAATGTATTTCGAAGCCGGCCTATGATCGCGTCTCCTTTGCGCTTCCAATATCTCAACCTTTCTGCATGTGTTCCACAGGATGTCTTCACAAGGCGTCAAGTCCGTCAATTATACTTCGAACAATTACGTGCGCAGGATGCACCCCATTTCCTAGATACAGCACCAGATAGTAACTTATCATGAAAGGGGTGCTGTCGTACGCCGAGGTGTACAATGACGTTTTGTATCTTCTGTATTAGGTTACCTTGACTCGCGTTTGTCCACAGGAACTATCTCGGAGTTTGATAACGTCCCCGCTGAAGGTCTTTCAGGAAACAACAGGTGCTGCCGCCATGTTTGGCGAGGCGCTCAGCATGTTGGCGCAAGCAAATGCCAGTTACGCTCGCCCACAAGTCCCTGTGACCTTCGCTTCTGATCACGTCCAAGTGCGCAGTCGTCACGTATGTATGACGAACGTTGGTTGATGCCAGCCACTTATACTACACCGTTGCGTGACTTCCGTAAGCCAAGTCGGCCATCTCCTGCTTCTCATTCCTGGAGCGTCACCTACCCAGAGCCGAGCAAGATAGGAACCACCGGATATTCTTCGTGAGCTACGAAGTTGGCCATCGCTACCTAATCAGAACACTTACTCCAACTATCTCAATGGAGAACCTTAAAGATTGATCAAGTCAATGAACAAACAAAGCGATGCCATTAATTACAACCATGCCTACGTATCGGTAGGGTATTCTCTAGTTACAAGAAAGTGATGTTACATTCAAGCCAAATGTGAGATCCGAAAGTCTTTGGTCTATATACTGGCACGAACTCATGCAAATGATGGGCCCTCGACAGCCACCTGTAACGCCTGCTCGACGTCCCGCACAAGATCTGCAGCCTCCTCAACGCCGACTGATAGGCGGATCAAATCGTCGCCAATTCCAAGCATTGCACGCTCGGCGGCGGGGATGCTACCATGCGTCATGAGAGCGGGCAACTCTGCAAGGCTTTCGACGCCGCCGAGCGACTCAGCGAGTGTGAAGAGGCGTGTCGCGCTGAGGAAGCGCTGCGCCTCTTCGAGTCCACCTTGTATGCGGAACGAGATCATCCCGCCGTATGGGAAGGATCCGTCCGGATTGTGGTCGGCTTCCGCCTGCACAAAGCGTGCAGCATGTGGCGAAAGCGACCGCCGTGCAAGTTCGTGTCGTGGGTGGGACGCAAGTCCGGGGTAAACAACCTCCTTGACGTACGGGCTCTTCTCAAGAGCCCGCGCAACCTGCAGCGCGTTGCGCCCGTGCTCCTTCATGCGTAAATGTAGTGTCTTGGCACCACGTTGGGCCAGCCAGGCATCATGTGGACTTGGAACTGCGCCGATGGCGTTTTGGAGGAAGGCTAGGCGTTCGCGAAGAGCGGCGTGATGAGAGGGGAGGATGACTGCACCCATGACAACGTCCGAGTGGCCATTAACGTATTTCGTGAGACTGTGGAGGACAATGTCGGCGCCTTGCAGGAGAGGCGATGAGTAGAAGGGCGACATGAAGGTATTATCGACTAAGACTAGAGGATGGGACGGGTGCGCGCGGGCGATCGCAACGATGCGGGGTATGTCGATCAAGCGAAGGGTGGGGTTGGTAGGTGACTCTATCCAGATGAGCTACAAGTATCGTGAAAGTCAGAATAGTGAAACAGCGATCAAGCAAGACGAAACGTACCTTAGTGTTATCGCGAATGGCATGTTTCACTTGTTCTTCGTCGGCGTTCTCGAGATCAACGAAGGTCGTTTCAAGACCTTGGTTTTCCTTTGCAACACGAGTCATGTAACGGAATGTACCGCCATAGACATCGTTCACGCTGACGATATGGGCATTGGGGCCCAGAGACTGAAGAACCGTGGCGGTTGTAGCAGATCCAGAAGCGAAAGCCAGACTGTAAGCACCACCCGACTCGAGAGACGCAAGAGTGCGTTCAAAGGCGGCTCGGTTGGGGTTACTAGACCGAGAATACTCGAAGCCCTGTAAGAGAATGTGTCAGGGACGAGCAACAAATAAGGGACACGGTGGCAATTCTTGAAACCAAAGAGAGAAGATTCTTACCTTGTGGTTGCCGACGCCATCCTGCTTGTACGTGGTGCTGAGGGAAATGGCCGGGATGACTGCGCCAGTGTGCGGATCTGGATCGGATCCAACATGGATAGCACGAGTGCCAAAGCCGTCAAGGTCTTCTTGGTGGATTTTTTTGAGCTGGGTAGGTCTATGAATAGGTGAACCAAGAGCTATTGGTGCCATGACGAGTTAACTGAGGAGAATGCAGAGACATCCTGCGGAGCATCTCTTTTATATGTCAGTGGTGCAAGAGCACGAAAGCATGACGCCTTCGAGTTAACCCTCACACGTGACCGTCTTTGACATCATTTTCGGCCATTCTTACTCAGCCCCACTCTGGGTGGGTTCTGCTGACATGACATGGCGCGGCCTGTCGCCCGCTTCGCAGCAGCGGCCCTATTGTGATCCAATAAGGTTTTTGGAACGGTACATCAGGTAGTATAATGCTGATACATATACGTCGGAAGCTTGGACTGAATTGCTGTAATAGTGCGATGACACGCACACTTTACAGTCATCGACTGGATTGTTCTCCATCCACAGCAACACCCTCATGCTTCCTCCCCTGCATTCTCCTCCGGAGCATCACCGCTTTTGCACTCACATGCCTTCTCGGATCTAGCCATTCTGCTCTGGAGCCTGTCGAAGTGGGCTCCCATTGTACGTCAGTATGATTGTGGGAACAGTTTTGGGAACCAATCATGTCCATTCCCTGATACTTCTTACCCCATGATTGTATTCGTGCCCCCCCGAATCGGTCTCGTCCTTGTTCTCTAGGGGTGACACATATGTTCTACGGCGAGTTGCAAGATGGGACAGCGGGGTGTGCCATACACGAATCATGCATGGTTTTATACAGTTCAGACTCTAGGTTTGTATGTTGCGTTGCCAACTCTCATCTCATCTCCATAAGTTGACCTCCGAAATGTGAGTACCCAGATGATGCGATACAACCTCACCCACCCCATCTTCTAGAGAACCAAAAAAAACGCTAAACGCAAGCGCCTCACTTCTCCATTTACCACTAACTACATGGTTGGAAGACAGATCAGTATTTCTGCAAATACCACTCATGTGTTGGCACGATAGCACTTCTCCACGTCGAGTATTCTCCCGCTAGGCTTTTTCTCCCCTCGCAACTCCTCATTCCAAAAGTACCGCCCTGCGTAACTACGCATCCTCGTCCGCCTGCCGGCTGATCGTATTGGACCATGCATGAGTTGCGCAATATTTTTGTAAGTGACGAGATAGGATCTATCCTCCGTAGATGCACTACCCTAGCCTTCACTATGTCCAGGAAGAGAGAAACTTGTAGGGAACTCTCGGCATTTTGTTCGAAGGAAGTTGGTACGAGTACTACTTGAGGTTTCCCGTGCCCAGGAAGTACTGAAGGAGGTCGTCACTTGCATCCATTGGCGACATGGTGATAGGCCGGGACCTTGCCAGTGCAACTCTTCCTGCCTCAAGACTTTGTTCACTCTGTCCGATGTACCAAAAGACTTCTGACTATGACAACTCTGTCGGACTGCTTCAAGACCCAGGATCGGTTTCATATATGCAGTTCGAAAACGCTGTCCTAGCCGCTGGCCGTGTTCTGTCGCAGGAAAAGAGGTTCGCCAACCTTGATAGAGAGCTGTCTGCTGAGGTTATATCCGTCATAGTGAGTGCCCGCGGAGATATGTAGAACGGACTGGAACCTCCTTCCAACAACTTAAACGCCTTGCATTCTTACTCGCGCCCACTTGCACTCGCACTTGCATCTCACAACCATGAAGTTCGCAACTACATCCGCCCTCATCCTCCTCGCATTCTCGCTCCTCCAGCTCGCATACTCACTCCCCGCTCCCCGCCCTCCCCGCCTCCCTTCTGCCCTTCGTCCCGATTCCCTCCATCCCTTGGCACCCTACTACAAGCAACCGATGGAAGAAGGTACGCCTTACGATGGCGAGGTGCCCCCATAACATAACTCGCAGCTAACAAGATAAATCAGGAACAGACCTAAATTACGACAATGTAAAGAACAAGGACTACTGAGTGTCTCATACCAGCCAATAGACGATGGTTAGTTTTATAGCCCGTCCGTCTGAAACTCACAGTTTACGTTACCCGCCATTGCAGCACAGCTGCTCTGTTGTTATCATTGTTATCATCTCGTATTCTTTAGAAGGGGTTACAACTACGGAACGCAGTCCACACCCTTGATGGATTGTCGGAATTCTTGTTGTTGGCATGCCAGCAACAGCCTTAATCTTTGTATCAGATCAGATAGTGTTTCCCTTCCCCAGATAACGAAAATTCCCGAAGCGTGTATTTGTGTGACATTCGAATACCACAACAGCAGAACATGTATACGGATCAATCTAATCACAACTTAATCTAATCTATAAATCCTAGATCTCCTAGCTCTTATCTTATCTACTCTATTCAAGTCCAGTCCAATGAGAGCCACACACATAGTCTACTCTGGCATATATCATCGGCACCCTGCTTTTTTTTTTACTGAGGATCAAGAGCCATCATGGCATGGAACAATAGTCCTATGTAATCCAGGGTATAATATGCATGTTAGTATACCTCCTCAAGAACCCAGTCTCACAAGCAGTCCCACCTTAACCGTGCGTCGGGTAATTCACACTCAGAGCAGGCCAGATTCAAAACATCAATGCACGTTGGTGCAGGTGTGATACATCGTGACACATCGTGACAATACATGGACGCTGATACTTCGGTGCAACACCAACTGCAAGGGGACGAGGGTAGGGATGGGGGGAGGAGGTAGATAACAACGAGGGGGGGAGGGAGGAGGGAGGGGCTAGATACAACTACGGTACGGGTACTGAAACAAAAGAGCGATGCTGCGGCCCGCACAACACAACATTACGCACGAGCACGGTATTCCGTCCAAAGTCGTTCCACGAACGACGGGTCCGTCTGTCGTCGCAATCGCAAAATGATCAGAATTGAGTCCGCGAGACAAATAAAAAAATTACGCACGCGGATCAGAGTGAGAACCTCTCTGACAAACTCGTTGCGGTCCGCCGTCGGCGCAGCCGATTCGCTGCCATTCACGCGTCCGCGCATCGCTTCGACAATCGCAGTAATCGCCGCAGGCTTCGCGAGCGCGTCCGAATTACCCGCCGGAACTTGCACTTTGGGCCCAGGCCCATTGGCGACCGAGTTGGGCTTCGGCTTGGACTTGTCGTTGGAAGGTACCTCGGCGGTTGGCTTGAGCGGCGTAGTGGAGTGATTGGCCTTGGGAGGTGACGTCGCTTTCTGTACAGACGCGCCGGTGCGTGGCTGCGCGTGCAAAAGCTTCGGAGGAGTGGCGTTGATGCGCTGCGCGTCCCCTGGGACGTCCCACGAGCGCTCAATCTCCTCGCGTTCCCTCGCCCTATCCCTCTTCGAGTGCTTCGCGCCATTCTTCCCGTTCTGGCGCTGGCGTTCGAACGCGTCGACGTCGCTTAGTGCACTCGTGTCTGCAAAGTCGAGCTCGACGATATCGTCGCGGTCGTCGAGCGGAGCGCGGGGGTACGGCCAGAGGGTCGAGTCGGCATGGAAGGGCACTAGCGCGCGGGGAGCTGGAGAGGGACCGGTGCTGCGGGGGGCGGGGACGGTAGTCACATCGGGTGGGGCCGGGGAAGAGTCTTGGGGGACTGGCACGACGGACGCCGGTGTGGACGAGGCTGCAGTAGGCAGGACAGCCGGTGCGGAATGGTGCGATGACAGAGAGGGACCAGAGCTGGGCAGCACCTTTTCGGACGACGCGAACCCGCGTAAGGGAGGACGCGGCGTGACATCGCCGAGCTCATGCTTCTTGTTGCGATTCGCGTGTGGCTTCGGCCGCTCGTCGATCGGCGAGTCTGCCTCGTGCAGATCGTCACTACTTTCGACATCACCCTCGTATCGGCGATGCGAGGACGCAACGCTGCTTGTGCGACTGGGTGGCATGCCGAGTAATGCGGATATCACATCCTGCGTTAGGATCTGCGGAAGCTGTGAGGTGGTGGGTTGCGGAGAGAGTATAAGGTGCGTCGCTGTCGCTGTGCGAGGTGTGGGCGACGGTGGAGCAGAAGACTCGGGCTCGGACGAGGAAACATCGCTGCGGGGATGCGCAGCGGCGAAGGAGAGACGTGTGGATGGCGGAGCGGAAGGTGGGGGTGGGAAGGGTTCTGAGCTCACGTGGTGGGGAAAGGGTGGCGTGGGAGCAGGTATGGGGCCGGGGCCGGGAGAAGCAGAGGCAAATAGAGAGTCGAGGAGAGGAAGACTTTGTTTGCGGCGGTCGGGGGTGGGGTCGCGAGATGGGAAGCAGGGGTAGAAGTGGCAGAGGTGGAATTGGAGGCAGAAGCAAAGAGAGTTTCAAGGGTCACTTTACCATTAGAGGGTGTGGCGGGCGGGGAAGCAGTGGGGAGGAGCTTCGAGAACAACTTGTCGAGATCTGAACTTGTTCCATTAATGGTCGTTGGCAGAGAATGTGCTCCGTTGGTCTTCTCGGATGGCGTCACGATAGCCGCATCTATTGGTGGGGTTGTGCAAGCGCCTGGCGAGTTGCCGTCGGTAGAAAGAGGATGTTGAGCGGGTGGCGGAGGTCGATCCAAATTGTAGGGGTACGCCTCCCCTTTACGGACGAATGCCATCAATCTAGGAGATCGGTTTAATAGGGCGGCGAAGCTTCGACGGAAACAAATACTTGCCGTTCTATTGTATCCGCAAGCGGTTCATGATGTTCCGAGTCTGAGCCCAAAAACCAGAACATGACGGTTTCGGGACGTCCCTTGTCTGGCACTTGATTGAGTAGATATCGCCAATTGGTAAGAGGATCGTTGGCAGAGGGCGCTCGGCGGCGAGCATCTGTCCAGCTTTCCGTCAGCGCGGGGGGTGCCGATTTAGCCATGGCAAGGCGCTTGGCGGTAAATTCGGGGTAAGAGCGGTACATGAGATATTCGCCTTCTGGCTGTATCTCGTCCTCGGGGTGAATGGGATGTATGTAATCATTCATGCCGGCACGGTTAAGGATGAAGAGACCATAAGGGGGATATGCAGCTCTAGATTCTGAATGAGAAGAGGCGGATGAGAGTGGGGGGCCGCACACGCACCGCTCGAAGAGAAAAGATGCACCCTCGAACCCATCTTTCTGCCACTTCCCCTCATGAAGACGGTATAGACAGATGTGGCTGAACTGGTCAACGATGGAGACTATAGTAGGATCTATACGACGTAAGCTCTTGAGGTTCTTCTGGTAGCGAGCGGCGGCTGTCATGGCGGTTTGAGCCTGTAGTTGTGGCTTTGATGCTGGTGAATGGCTAGGGGAAGACTCTGACTGAGGACGCGCATTTGAAGGAGGAGACATGGGTGCAGGTTTTGAGCGTTTTGAGGACCCATTTGATGCGATGCGAGATCTCCTTGAGGGTGTCATTGTGAGTGTCGTGGACGAGTTGGCTGGACAAGCCTCGATAAACGCCGCGGCTGCGACTCTGTTGCCTTTCTCGGTCTATTCCATATGATGTTTTAGGAGATTTAGGAGACTCTATGTCGTTGCGACCTCCCGCGCTTTCTGGACCTTTCGCATCCACCTCACATCCCTCGCTACCTTCTCCTCTCTCACACGCCGCCTTCGCCGGTTCAAATGACTCCAATCCCCTCCAACGCCAACCTCCGCACCAAACGCCACCTTCACACCCTCGTCCTTGGGCTCTCTTCTGGGCAAAATGGACTTGTCGACTGGCTGCCACATCCAGGTCGACACAGGCTGTGAGAGAGCCTCGGCGGACGTCTTCTTAAGTTGGGCCTTGGACATCGTCGACATGCGGTGTTCGACTTCTGCAGGAGTCAACACGCGTTTTATGTGCACCTTCTTGACATCTCGCGTGCGGACAAGGTCCTCCAGTACCGTTCGTTTTAGAAAGCTGTCGCGGGAATGTGAATGTGTGAGTTAGTGTGCGCGTGATTCACGTACGTTATGGACCGCACGGGGTGATTAGGGTAAGGGGGTGCAGGTTTAACACTCTTGAGATACCGCGCCGAGGGTGTTAGAGGCACTACATTGCTCCCTGGTGGTGGTGCAACCTTGACGGCCTTTTCGAAAATCTCGCGTGTCGATAGAGGTTCGCTTTGAGATTTGAGGACTGCCAACACGAGGTTGCGGACGTTCGAGGATGCCTGCTTTGGCCATGCCAGCAGACGTTGCGAGGCCATGATGTGTAGCGGAGCAGACTGCGTGGGAAAGAAACATGTAAATTATCGGCAATAGTTTACTACAGTGGGCTACACGTTCCACTCGTCGTCCTCTGGCTTATAGTTCTTCGCCATGTCCCAATAACTCATCAACTTCGCTCCAAGCGCGTCGCGCGCCGCAGAGTCCGTCGGGCAGCTCTTCGGCCGGAAATTCGTAAAGGCGCGCTCGCGAACTGGACCCTCCCACACGAGATCGCACCTATTACCCTCCAGGGATACCCCTCCACTTGATGGACCCGCAGCCGTCTTTTCTCCCCCACTTTCGTCGACCACAGGACCGTCTTCGCCATCTGCGAGCTCAACGTCCTCCTCACCACGCGCCCGCGCCGCCTCCGTCCACGCAATTCGGTGTAGCATCAGTCGCTTGTAGCTCCTCATGAATTTCGGTGCGCCCTCGACGTAGACCATGCTGAACGCCGGGTTGAAGATCACGAGCCCGCTAAGGGCCATCTGCTCCGCATTCTTGCGCACTTTGAAGCGGTGTGCGGGATCCGTCATCGTGGAGATTTTGAAGACAGCGCCGACGATTCCTTTCTTGTCCTCTTCGGCTTTCTTCGTTTCAGTCTTCTCCCGCCGTTGTTCATCGGTGAGTTTGCGTTCGGCATTCATCTTTTCGTGCGTATGCTTACGCATGGCCACTTCACGGCGCACGCGGGCTTCAACGCGAGTGGGGTCTTGGACCGCGTCGGAGGTGAGGACTCTCATCAGGTTGGAGAGTCGCACTGGGAGGACCTGTTAGAGATGAATAGACACAAGGGGACAAAACGTACCCTTTGGTGGATCAGGAGGAATCAAGCCCATTCGAATGCGATCTCTCTTGTCTTGGAGCTCGGCCTGACGGCGCTGCTTCCTCATCTTCTTTTGCTCCTACATACATGCTATTGTGAGAAGGCTGGTGCTCCTTTCAACGCAACAGAACGTACCTTTTTCGTCAGCATAAGTGGCTTGGGCGCCGGTTTATTCTTGTCTCCAGGAGCAGGGATAGGGATGGGGTGCTGAATATAGATGGTGATTGGCGAATTCTCAGTCCTGATCTTGAGATATGCGGGGTCAAATTCGTCCAGATCGGAATACCGGCCAGTCGGAAGAAGTGGTGCATCCCACCACTCGGCCATAGGAGGTACCTCACGCTACAACGCGTCCATCCATTAGCATGCCACGAAAACATTGTCACAAACATTGCGACGCACTCTGATATTCTTCTCCAGTGTATCAAACTCGCTGTCCAACCCCGCCTTTCTCGCACTCTCTGCGATACGTTGCTTCAGGGCTTCCAGTTGAACATCCTGCCGCATTTGATTGGCAAGAGACACGTATTTTCCCTTGGGGTTAAACCTCAAAGAGCGTCCCACACGCTCACGCGGCGTGCCCTCGAAACCCGTCTCTGCGGACGCGCTGGCAGCCGCCGCTGCGTAGGGATTTTCCTTCGCAACGGTTGGTGGCGGTGGCGGTGCAGGTGGCGGTGTTGGCACATTACGTGCGTTGGCACGGATGGAGGCGAACTTGGGCTGCATAGGCTTATAACGATCCTTCTTGGACTGCGGCGCCGGGGTCGAAGTGTCGAGCAGGAGCGGATGTGCCGCCATCTTGAGACCTGCACCTTGTGGTGCGGGCTCGGCGCTACGACTCTTCCCGCGAGACGGTGGGGCGGACTGTGGCATCCGTTAGTTAGTTGCAGGGAAGGAAGTGAGGGAGGGGAGGGGTCACCATGTATGGGTTGTCCTTCGTCGCGAGTTTGTTTTGCGCTTCGGTGACCTTGCGTTTCGCTTCTGCGATACGCTTGCCAACATCTTCTGCAAAGTGCGCTGAGGCTGCTGTGGGCCCAGGGCTGCGGGGGTGTGCAGGTACTGGGGTACTTGAAGCGGCGCTGGCTGACCCAGAGCGCATGGCAGCTAACTTCGCAGCAATCTCGGCACGCTTTTGCGCAATAAGCGCTTCTTTCTGTTGTACGAAGTGAGAAAGTAAGGCCTTTGGGGTCACAAAGGAAGAAACAGGGACGTACATTGTCGAGACTGTCAGATCCACGAGACGGAGTCTGGGGGCAGAAAAGGTTATAGAAGCAAGTCAGAAGCGAAATATTGACGGCCGTATTCACCTTGGAAGGGAGGAAATGTACTCACTGTGGTCTCACTGTTGGAAAGACAAAGTTAGGACCAAGATATCAGACACTGCAACAAAAACAGACCTTCGGGCCTTCTTTGAAGCCGAGGAGGGCCCATTCTCCTCAAGCGCCCTCTTTCTGTCACTCATGAATGCAAGTTGGTGGGCAACGCGGAGGGTGGTCGTTGTGGCTGGTGACGACGAGGCAAAGGTCACGGTGGCTCTGCTTGTGGAATGAGTCAATTACCTAATCCCACATGCTTTCCCTCCTCCGCGTCGCTCGCCCTGCTCTGCCCTCCGCTCTGCGGACGCCAACGAATGGAGGACCGTCGTTCGTGCGCTTCCGACATCAGCTGGCCCCACGCAAGGTGACATTCATCAAGCGACACAAGGGTGTTATTCCAATACCCATTGGCGGGTCAGTCAAAGGCTCCACGCTCGCATACGGAGACTGGGGGCTTCGTATTAAGGGCGACGGTGTCCGTCTCTCGGCCAAGCAGCTTACCTCTGCTGAGGAAGTCATCAAGCGCAAAATAAAAGCTGTCAAGGGCGCCAAGGTTTACTTGCGTGTCTTCCCCGACATCCCGGTTTGCATCAAAGTGTGCCATTTCCTGAAAACCCAGCGTTGTATCCTCACTGACCAAACCAAAGGGAAATGAAACACGTATGGGGAAGGGGAAGGGCACATTTGAGTTTTGGGCAACCCGGTATGTTGTTGTTCAGTGGTCGCGCGCCCCTTACTCATTGCTACTCCTCCCCAGGGTACCAACGGGACGTGTCATATTTGAGATTGGCGGTGCGCCAGTTCGTGAGGAGCTAGCCCGTGACGGTGCGGTAGTTCCACTTTCTGACTGGCTCTCTACTAAACGCCAACGCAGTTCTCCGTCAAGCGGGTAACAAACTTCCAACAGTTATGGAGTTCATTGACAAGAAAACTCCGCCTCGTTTGGGGAGCTTACTTCTCACCCCAGAGGTGGAGGAAGGTTCTGGCGTATCATCTTCCTCAACACCATCATAGCATACACCTGTTTACCTGACGTGGATGAGAATAGACCAGATAGACTTTCTCCGTCCTCGGCGTGTACTCCCCTTATTGACGGCCGACAGGTCTCACACGCGAACTGACCTCCGATTTACATTGAAGAACAGTCAGCTTGGTCGTCCTCGCGACGGTTAAAGAGAGGTTAAAGCAAGGATCTAGATAGCAGGAGAGAAAGGTAATCAGAGTTGTGTAGTTCATAGACTCGCTACTGTATGCACTGGGATTCAGAGTGGTTGGGTTGTCTCGATGCGGCATACTAGCCCCATTGCACTATGCCAGGCTTCGAGATCCGCTTAGTTCTGAGGAACCCTCAACTTCCTTGTGGTACTAACCCCTTCCTGATTTGCGACGCTGACCATGCGGTAATGTGTGATACAAATCCGTATGCTATCTGTGCGTCTATCATCACCGGCGCTCCGAGTTGCTACCGTCTTGGGAAGCCTGGCCATCAGGCGGTGTCCACCCTCAGTCGTACCGTCAACCATCGATTAACTTGATCATTTTCTCCACAGTTGCTAGCTCTTGTCATGTCCCAGACGTCAACGTCAACCACAGCGGCAGATTCCTCACGCTTCCTATCCATCTTTCAAGCTGCCCTGAAATCCTATCAAAAGCAGACTAAGAGCGATCTTCTCGTACATCCACTTGCTTCCCAGTTGCAATTGTGCGACTCTACTACCGCCATCCTTGCTATCCTACAAGATCAAGTGCAAGAATTCGACAAATCTCGCAGTGGCGATGAGAGGTTGACAAAGTGGTTGGGTCCAACTGTCAACGTTCTCAGCGCATTTTCCGCCACCGTTTCTGGGGGTGTCAGTTTGGTAGGTCTTCACTTTTGCGCCTATGTAAGCCTTGACCATTCCTCTGATATATTTGTAGGCGTTTTCGCCAGCAAGCGTAATATTCACAGGCATTGGTGTCTTCATTTCGGCAAGTATCCTATCAACTTCTGTGCGGATCGTTCTCACGTTTGAGGTCTCATAGGCAGCCCAGAGTGTTTCAGCGAGCAAAGATGTTCTTGCAGAGCTCTTCGAATGCATTGGCTGCTTTTTTACACGACTCGAAACGTACACAAAGGTTGCGCCGACTACGGCAATGACAGACATCATCATACAAGTTATGGTAGAAGTGATTAGGATCTTTGGGATCGCAGCGAAAGAGTTGAAGCGAGGACCAACAAGTGAGTTTCTGTTTCGCTGTCTATGAATGATTACTAAAGTACGCAATAGAAAAGTTCCTGCGGAAATTGGCTGGATTGACTGATCTGGAGGATGCGCTCAAAAAGCTGGACAGATTGACGCAAGAGGAGGCTCGGATGGCGCTTGCGGAGGTGCTGAGGATTACGCACGGCATAGACGAAATCAAGTGTTCGTGACTTCGTGACCCGTTGCTTGCTGCTCGCGCTTAAACTTACTCACAGGGAACCAGTTGAAACAGCTCCTGCAAGCCTGGATCTCTCCCGCCGATCCATCCACAAATCACAACATTGCACAAAAAGCTCAACACGAGGGAACTGCGGTGTGGCTCTTCTAAGGCGGGATCGTCATCGAATGGAAGTCTACTGGTTCCCTCTTGTGGATCCACGGAAAACGTGCGTTCTGTCAGCATTGTTCTTGTGGCGAGCGCCTTCTGATAGATTCCGATCATCGTAGCGGGCTCTGGGAAGAGCGTCATATGGTTTGTTGGCCCTTGCTTCCTTACTCTCGGAACTTACTTTTCGATAGTTCCTCTGTCATCCAAGACATCACGGGTGTATGTAAGACCGGATCAGCGATCATGGCGTACTTCTACTTCGACTTCAGGGATCTCAGCAAGCAAACCTGCCACGACCTCCTGCGCTCTCTCGTATTTCAGCTTTCCACTCAGTCTAGTCCCTGTTGTGACATTCTCCACCGCATGTACAAGGAACACAAAGATGGTACTCAACAGCCGAGTGACGTCACTTCGAAGGAGTGTCTCAAAGAAATGCTGAGACTTCTGGCACACGGCCCAATTTTCATTATCCTGGATGCGATCGACGAATGTCCAGACTCAGGGTTCCCCTCTTCTCGTTCCGAGGATTTTCAACTTGTGAAGGAACTCGTTGACCTTTACCTTCGTGAACTTTACATTTGTGCGACCAGCCGTCCAGAGGTCGACATCCGAGATGTCCTCGAGCCGATGGCGTTTCGTTCGGTCTCTCTACATGACGAAAGCGGACAAAAAGCGGACATCGCGAACTACGTTCGAAATGCCATCAATTTGTCCCCGAGTGCAGCGATGAGGAGATGGAGAGCAGAAGATAAAAATCTGGTGATCGAGACGCTAACAGAGAGAGCGGATGGAATGTAAGGGCGTCAAGTTTATCTATGCTAAAGGTCGGTTCTTACGTCGTCGTACAGGTTCAGATGGGTATTCTGCCAGCTGGAAGCGCTACAACACTGCTTCCCATCTGACCTTCGTCAATTTCTTGGCGAATTGCCTATGTCCTTGGACGAAACATACGACCGGATACTGAAGGGCATCAATAATGGTCAACAGAATAACGCGCATCGTCTGTTACAGTGTCTTACCATCGCTTCCCGACCGCTTCGTGTGGAGGAGCTCGCGGAGCTACTGGCATTTGATTTTCAGGCATCGAGCTCGGGAGGGATTCCGAAATTGAGAGAGGACTGGCGCTGGGATGATCAAGAGGCGGCCGTACTCTCAACCTGTTCTAGTCTGATCGCTATCGTCCCCGGCGGAGAAGATTCGCGAGTCGTACAATTCTCGCACTTTTCCGTGAAAGAATACCTGACGTCACCTCGTCTCGCAAAATCACTCGATCGGGATGTTTCACGATTTCACATTGCCCTCGAGGCAGCACATACAATGATGGCGCAATCATGCCTAGCGACACTGCTCCAGCTGGACGAACACACTGCCGGGAGCGATGTTAACAGGCCTCCTCTGGCGAAATACGCTGCTCAACACTGGGTAGACCATGCGCAATTCCACAACGTGGCGTCACGTATACAGGATGGGATGGATGATATATTTGACAGCTCCAAGCCACATTTCGCAGCGTGGCACCAGGTGCACGACATAGACGAAGACTGGTCCAATTTCGGGCCAAGTGACTATGTTGGTACACCGCTTTACTATGCCGCATTCTGTGGGTTCTATGACCTGACAGAACGATTGATCATGAAGCATCCCGAACAAGTGAATGCACCTGGTGGTCGCGTTCTCGCCCTGCTTCTGGCTACTTTGTCCAAGAGACATTTTTGTGTCGCGGACTTACTCTACAGACGTGGCGCGGTGGTGGGCTTTCAAGACTCTTGGGGGTTTACTCCACTACAAGCGGCGTCGGATTTAGGACAGGTCGATATCATGCGATGGCTACTCGATCACAGCGCAGATTCAAACGCCTGTGGCTCCACCCACTGGACACCACTGCACTATGCAGCAGATAGAAGGCAGCTCGACGCTGTCCAGGTCCTACTCAGATACAACGCAGACGTCAACTTGCAGAATGGACGCGGCAAGACTCCGTTGTGCGAGGCCTTAACCGACCGCTCTCTCCTGGAGGGAAAGATAGTCGACATAGTGCGGCAACTACTGGAGCATGGAGCCGACCCAAATATACCTGGCCACGATCACTCAGCCACGTTACATCTAGCTTCGTCCGGAGGGTCACTCGAGATCGCTCAACTGCTTCTCAGTTATGGCGCGAAGGTGGACGAGAAGGATGGGAAGGGCAGGACCCCATTCCAAGTGGCCAGGTCAAATGAACTGAAGAAACTGCTGTTAGAATATGGTGGTCACGCTTAGTCAGTCACATGTCACAGGACAAAAAAATCTATTCATTTTCTACTTGACAAAAATTGGCATTTGGGAACCCAGCAAAGCTTTTTTATTGCTGGGCCTGACCTCATTATTGGACTCGTGTGACAGAGGTCACAACCAGCAATTTCCGAGGGCCAAGTGTGTGCCAGATGGGCTCTAAGTATTATTTGGTGCTCTGCTTTTTAAAAAAATCTAAACCTCAACTAAGCTCACTGCCACATGGATTGTTGGTATTCTGCCATCTGGCAGCAGCTCTCAGGTGCCAGAATCGGTCCAGGTTGCCTTCCACAGCTTTTCAGACATTAGGAACCCAGGTAGCTATACCACACCCGATGGAAGTTGCGTACTTTGCGCACTCCAAATGCGTCCCAGCCCGCATGGGACGGGCGTCAAATTTAAACTCCGCTTGAACACACTTTGCGAGAACCAAAATAGGGTTTATTTGGCTAATAAAATTTTATTATTCAAGTTACTATTTAGGGTTTGGCGCTCAATTTAGCAACATTGCATAAATATTTATTTGTCATTTAATTGTTATACAAGTTATTATAAGGAAATTTAAGTTAAAAAAAGAGGGAGAGAGAGAAGGTGAGAGCGAGGGCGGGTGAGGGTGAGGGTGGGTGAGGGTGAGGGCGGGAGAGGGCGGGAGAGGGAGGGGGCGGGAGAGGGAGAGGGAGAGGGAGAGGGCAGGAGAGGGAGAGGGAGAGGGAGAGGGCGGGAGAGGGAGAGGGAGAGGGCGGGAGAGGGAGAGGGAGAGGGAGAGGGCGGGAGAGGGAGAGGGAGAGGGAGAGGGAGAGGGCGGGAGAGGGACAGGGAGAGGGCAGGAGAGGGAGAGGGAGAGGGCGGGAGAGGGAGAGGGAGAGGGGCGGGAGAGGGAGAGGGCGGGAGAGGGAGAGGGAGAGGGCGGGAGAGGGAGAGGGAGAGGGCGGGAGAGGGAGAGGGAGAGGGCGGGAGAGGGAGAGGGCGGGAGAGGGAGAGGGAGAGGGCGGGAGAGGGAGAGGGAGAGGGGAGAGGGAGAGGGCGGGAGAGGGAGAGGGAGAGGGGAGAGGGAGAGGGGGAGAGGGAGAGGGAGAGGGAGAGGGAGAGGGCGGGAGAGGGAGAGGGAGAGGGAGAGGGTGGGAGAGGGAGAGGGAGAGGGCGGGAGAGGGAGAGGGAGAGGGGGGGAGAGGGAGAGGGAGAAGGTGGGAGAGGGAGAGGGAGAGGGCGGGAGAGGGAGAAGGCGCGAGGGGAGACGAGTACGGTGGAGTGCATAAGCTATGAAATGATCCAACCGTTGGGTTGGATCAATGGAGAAGGAGGGAAGGGAGATGAGGAGAGGGGAGGGGAGAGGGAAAGGGAGACAGAGAGGGCGGGGGAGAGACGGAGAGGGCGGGGGAGGGAGAGGGAGAGGGCGGGAGAGGGAGAAGGCGTGAGGGGAGACGAGTATGGTGGAGTGCATAAGCTATGAAATGATCCAACCGTTGGGTTGGATCAATGGAGAAGGAGGGAAGGGAGACGAGGAGAGGGGAGGGGAGAGGGAAAGGGAGACAGAGAGGGCGGGGGAGAGACGGAGAGGGCGGGGGAGAGACGGAGAGGGCGGGGGAGAGACGGAGAGGGCGAGGGAGAGATGGAGAGGGCGGGGGAGAGACGGAGAGGGCGGGGAGAGACGGAGAGGGTGGGGGAGAGACGGAGAGGGTGAGGGAGAGACGGAGAGGGTGGGGAGAGATGGAGAGGGCGGGGGAGAGACGGAGAGGGCGGGGGAGAGACGGAGAGGGCAGGGGAGAGACGGAGAGGGTGGGGGAGAGATGGAGAGGGCGGGAGAGGTGAGGTGATGGTGACGGTGACGGTAAGGGAGGGAGGGTACAGGAGAGAGGGAGACGGCGCGAGAGTGGGAGATGGCGCGAGCGAGGGAGACAGCGCGAGATAGGGAGAGGGAGACAGTGCGAGAAGGAGAGGCCGGGAGAGGGAGAGAGGGAGAAGGAGAGGCCGGGAGAGAGCGAGGAGGCTGGGAGAGGAGAGCGAGGAGGCAAGAGTGAGGAGGCGAGAATGAGGAGGCAAGAGCAAGGAGGCAAGAGCGAGGAGGCAAGAGCGAGGGAGGAGACGAGTACGGTGGAGAGCATAAGCTATAAAATGATCCAACCGTTGGGTTGGATCAATGGAGAAGGAGGGAGGGAGACGAGGAGAGGAGAGGGAGTGGCGGGAGAGAGAGTGGGAAAGGGAGACAGCGCGGGAGTGGGAGTGGGAGTGGGAGCGGGCAGGAGAGTGGGAGAGGGCGGGAGTGGGATTGGGAGAGGGGAGGGGAGAGGGAGGTGAGCAAAGGAGATTCACCGAATGTGGCAATTTGGCAAAGGTGAAGATACTTCAGCAAGAGGGCAGGAGAGTGGGAGAGGGCGGGAGAAGAGAGGGAGAAGGCGGGAGAGGAGAGGAGAGGAGAGGGAGAAGGTGGAGAGGAGAGGGAGAAGGCGGGAGAGGGAGAGGGAGAGGGAGGAAGACGAGGCCGGGGAGAGGATAATGGAAGTGTCTTTCGGAAGTGAGACGTGAGCTGTGAATGACAGGATAGAACTGCTAGGACTGGGGTCTGGAGAATGTGTAAAGGGTGCTGGGGCGACCTGGGGCAGCACAACCATCGGATAAGGTGGGAGAGAGGGAGAAGGTGGGAGAGGGAGAGAGCGGGAGAGGGAGAGGGAGGTGTGCGTGATGTGGAAGTTGTGCAAAGTGGTGGGATCTACGTTGAGTTGCCACTCCAGACCGAGCGAGAAGGAGACCGAGCGCCGAGTGAGAGGGCGGAGGGAGAGGGAGAGCATGCCGAGGGGTGAGCGAGAGGGCCAAGCAAGAGGCCCGAGCAAGAGGTCCAGGGCCGAGCGAGAGAGGCGAACGAGGAGAAAGGTTAGAGCGAGCGAAGAGGGAGGCCGAACGACCGGTCGAGAGAGAGAGGTGTGCGAGATAGGCAAGGGAAGAGAAAAGAGGGGCAGGCGAGGGACGAGGAGGGAGGGAGAGGAGAGGAGAGCAAGCAAGAGGGAGGGAGAGCAGGAGAGCAGGAGAGGGAGATAGATTGTGTGAGGGAGACGGGAAGAGAACTGAGGGTGGGTGATGCATACGTACATACATAACAGTCAGCGGGGAGTCGGCGAAAGGATGAATTGTTTGAAGCACGCATTGAGGACGGCATGACAAAACGACATCTAATATATTACTGTAGTGATTACAATGATTCTATCTATCTAGCTACTTAGGTTGGGAGGGGTGGGAGCAGCCATAGGGCCAGTATGGAAGATATGTGTTCACTCCGAAAGAATAAGCGGTGGGTGTGGGATACCAGGTAGGGTGAGTTGGAGGTGAGGTGGCTGAGGGGCCTCTGTGAGTGTGGTGCAGTCCAAAGGACTGCGAGGGGCCGGGGGCAGCAGCAGTGTCGAGTGCTGGGTGCTGTATGGGGTGCCAAGTGTGAGGCACCAGACCAGGAGGAGGAGGTGCCAAAGGGGGCAGATAGGGCTGGACGGGGGACGGAGACGGGGGGACAGTCGGCGCTGGAGTGTTCAGGCATTTGTGACAACCAGGTTTTCTGGACTGCGAGAGAACGGCCCCTGCACCTTGAGAAGCGAGCGCACGTGCTTCGGCGTTCTGGGCAGCAGATTGTGCATTGGGGGTGGCATTTCTGCCAGAGCTCACCCCACCGCTGTACGGATCGGGGACTTCCAACCGAGGTTGCTTGTGGTTGAGGTCTCCGATGCGTTGCACTGCTGTGGGCTCAGGGGGAGTTGTAGTGGTGGGGCGAGGTCGTTTCCTGCGTGGTGCCCCCATTCGCTGGGCGGTCTCTTTCCACGACGAGTGTTGGTTGGGAGGGAGGGATTCCTTTTCGGGGAGGGGACTATCTGAAGACTGTGAGTTTCTGACAGCCGCGGTAAGGTGTGCCTCAACGAAGTGCAGGTGGCGGACGGTGCCTGGGGACGACGGGACCCCGTCATTCAGAAAATCCTTGGAGACAGTGATTACATTCTCTAGAATAGATTCCGCTGTTACATCGCTCTGAGCATCTGCCGAGTCTTCTGATTCAAGCGTGTTTACCGGGGCAGGGACAGGGGGCATCGGGATAGGGGCAGACTCCCCAACTAGCTCCACCAACAGCTCCAACTGATTGCCGTTTCTGAAACAGTGGGCAACGGCGGTGACATGCTTGCATAGCATGACTCTCGGCCAGTCCGGACAGTCACAAGTCTGTGTGCCAAGGTCCACCAGATAGGAACGCGAAGTGTCCGTTGCCAATTTCACGTCATAGCGATCAGCTCCACGTGCGCAAATAGAGTCAGCGTGAATTTCTGGTGTTTTCGCAAGGATTTCCCTGCGACGCTTCTCGGCTAGATTTGATCCATCAAACCCGAATTTCTGGCTATTATGGCGGGCTTCGTAATGTGGAAGCATGTCAACTACTAGCATGTAAACGAGATGATTGGTACGCCGATTCCGCTTGCCCTCAAGCCACATAGACTTGAGGACATGGTGATAGCTAGATAAGAATAGATTTGAGCGATCCCCTCAATCCGTCTATGCGATAAGATATCTTACGACTCAAGTAACATATTTGTGTCACCTTTGTTACGTGCGAGCAGCACGTGAGCCTGACTTAGGTGGCGTAAAGGTGAACGCGGTGACTTAGCAAATCCTCAAGCACGCAGGCTGAGTAATCGTCTCAATGCTCGAAGGCGGAGTTCGGCTGGTTCACTAGATACTAACACAGTAGTATCTAGGCTTCTGCTTGCTCTCTGTCTTCCAATGCCGTCACGCTTGAACATGGAGAAGACGAGACTGATCGATTTGAGAAGAAGGTGAGAATGGTACAAGAAATCCAAGCTATCGACCACAACAGTCGATAGCTTCCTTATAACACTACACTGCAGTCCGCCTTTGTCAGCAAGACCGCCACTACTACTAATCTGCTATGTAATCGTCCATGGTTGCTCAGTCATCCTACAGTAAGACCCTCAGTCATCGTACAGTAAGGCCATCAGTCATCGTACAGTAAGATCAGTAAGATCAGTAATAGTCCGTTTGTCACATCCCCTGAGTTATGGGTTAGGTCAGATACGTACTGTGACCTGGGACGTTACATCACCCCCTTCACAAGGGTGAGCGCCCACGCTTGACTACCCAATTGGTCACCGTTGTTAGTCCGACATCTGTCTCATGCTCGTCCCGCACCCTCCTGAGGGCATGCGCCTGTCCTAGTCTTGTCGCCGAATGCTGTGCTCAATCAATATGGACGTATATGTCATCCTCGAGCTTCTTGATGGCCGCCTCGAGCTCCGCGACGACCTCCATGGATGTGTGGTAGCGCCTTACTTCGGCTTGGAGGGATATATCCCCCAGCCTAGCGAGGGCTTCGTCCACCTGGCGCTTTCCACGGAAGTCAGCGCGGAAATACTGAAGCTCGTCTCTGGAATACTCAGCGGCGGGCCCATGTCTCTACATGGCTCGGCGTGAATGTCGGCCCGATAGATGGGCGAGTAGCGCCCCATCGTTCTGAATACCTCTGGGTTATCAAGCATCCAAACCCGCACGTATTTTGCGAGGATGCGTCGTCCTTCGTGTTCGATGACCATTGGTACCCAATTCATCCTGTTGTTGAGGATGAATCTGCCTGGAGTAGGCGATATGGCACGGAGAGGGACCCTCGCCGCATGCGCTTGGCACGTAGCGAGGGGCGATGGGTCACGCTCCTCCCGGTAAGGGGTAATCCCCAGGCCTCGTACCCCGCTTCGGCCATTGGTCCGTAGACAACAGCAGTTGCAGGTGGTCGGGACGCCTCATCACTGGCTTTGCTGGTAAGGGTGCGGACTTGGAAAGGAATAGGGATGGGAGCGCAGTGGCAGTAGTTAGGGGGGTTGTCGCATGCGATGCAAACAACTCGGGCGGCGTGGTAGGACTCATCACTGTCATCGTCTTTGTCTTCGCTGTCACTGCTGTAGTGGTTGACAGCGGTGGTCGAGGTGTTGGCGGTGGAGGGCTGGAGGATACTTGCCTCATCAGCAACCGTATCCTCATCCGTCTCTCTGCTGCCGTCCTCTTCACTATCTGATCCTGTCGCCATGCTGTCATCACCTCTTTCAAGAGGCCGTACTCCACCCTCATCTTCCTCCACTCGGCCGCTTGCGGGTGTGGGGAATCACCTGCGGCCAGGTCTCGGGCGGATTGATCGTTGATAGCTGTGGTCCTGACATGCTTGACTGCTGAGCAGAAAGGATCGTCGACGTTGTTTGTGACGTCGTAGGTGACGAAGGTGTTGACGTTGGGGATCTCGTCAATGTTGATAGTGGAGAGAGAGACATGTGCCATGTTATGAGTGGATAGAGAAGATGGGAATATCGTCGGTCCTGTCGAGACTGCTTTTATGTGAGTTTCGGCGGTTGGGTTAGATTGTTTGAACTTCCTTATCTCTTTGTCCGCATGCACATCGTTCCATGGGACCCACTGGTTGTCCGAGTCGGCGTAGCCTTTCCACTTGATCAGGTATTGCAGTTTACGCCTGCGCCCCTGCCTTCTTGAATCTAGTACTTTTTCGACCTTGTATTCTTCCACATCTCCTACCAGTTCTGGTGGTGGGCGTTGACAGTTTACGCTGTGAGTCAGCGTTTCTTTGTAAGGGGTAAGGAGATCTGTGTGGAAAACATTGTGGATGCTCCACTGCGTGGGAAGTTTGAGTTGATAGTTAACAGGAGACATCACCTGAGCGACCCGAAATGGTCCGTGTCTCCTGGGCGCAAGCTTCGTGGTTGGTTGGTTAGTTCGTAGGTGGCGTCCATCAAGCCAGACCCTGTCTCCTATTTGATATTTGGGGGTGTCACGATGTTTGACCCATGACTGTTGTGCGCGTCGCATTTGATCTTGCGCCTGACTCCTTATCTCTTTTAATTGTTCTAGTCGATTTCCGACCCGCAGTATCGGTGACTTCTTATCTGTCCAGTTAGTAAGGGGGTGATAGCCCATTAGCAATCTGAACGGCGTTTCACGTGTGGACTCATTGGTCCAATTGTTGTGTGCGAACTCAGTGAGCGCTAGGTAGTCAGCCCAGTTATTCTGTCATTCATTGGCCCAAAGTCTGAGGTATTGTTCCAACCATTGGTTGGTCCATTCTGATTGTCCGTCTGTCTGTGGGTGATAGGCCGTAGAGATGTTTTGTTGTATTCCTAGGACTCGACATAGTTCTCTTGTGAATTTCGATGTGAACTGGGGGTCCCTGTCACTGATAATCTTTGATGGTAGTCCAAACCGCGCTACAACGTTTTTAGCGTAGAGCATTGCGGTTTCCTCGCCTGAGATTTCTTCTCTGCATGGTATGAATATGGATGCTTTTGAGCAGTCATGGTCAGTGACTGTGAGCACAGAGTCGTATCCTCGTGACACCGGGAGTTTGGTGATGAAATCTAGTGCGACCACCTCGAATGGCGTTGCTTCTGGTTTTGGGAATATGGGTTGCAGCGACGCTTTCGTTTTCTGTGTGTTGACCTTGCACCGCTGACAGTTGGCGCATCCTCGAACGTACTCAGCAACGTCGCACTTTATCGTGGGCCACCAGTAATGGCGCTCCACTAGTTGCGTTGTTCAGTTTATTCCTGGATGACCATGAACGGGGGGATCGTGATGTGTGGAGATTACTTCTCTGATTTCCTCCATTGTTCCCGTTATCACAAGCCTTTGTCCTTGATACCACCATAGTCCGTCTGCTTTCGTTAGTTTGTGGGGATCGACCCACTTGCGTATTCTTTGTTCGTCCTGCTGTCTGGTGGCTGTAGCAGTTCGTGCAAATACTTCGCTTGGTAGTACAATGATGTCTTCGTTGTCTTTTTCTCCTTGATCATAATCAGGTCGTCAAGATAGAGCATCGGCTCTTCCATTGGCCGTCCCCTTGACGTGGTGTATCTCGAAGTTGTATTCTGCTAATTCCAGTACCTCTCTGGCTATTCGCTGACTGATTTTCTGGGCATCTCACCAGTATCAAAGGTTGAGATGGTCCGAAAATATGTGTACTTTGTGTGGGGATCCTGCCTGTTACGTGCGAGATGCACGTGAGCCTGACTTTGGCAACGTAATGTGAACGCGGTGACTTAACAACCCATTAACTCTAGCACGAAGGCAGAGTATCGTCTCAACGCGCGAAGGCGGAGTCTTGCTTTGGCGGCAATGCGGTCCGGAAAGGACGAAGAGAGAGGAGATAGAGAGAGCCTGCTTATTCGATATGAGAAGTGTACAAGAACTTCAAGCTGTCGACCACAACAGTCGACAGCCTCCTTATAACGGTAAGTAACACGCCACTACTACTAGTATCATCGTACAACACTCGACAAATATCACTACTATCAGTAAGCCGCTCACTAAGAGCACCAGTCATCATCCGTCATCATACAGTAAGTAATCAGTCATCATCCGTCACCGTACAGTAAGCAACCAGTCATCATCGTACCGTAATCGTCCTGTCATGCCATGTCCCCTGAGTTATCGGCTTAGGTCAGATACTTACTATGACCTGGGACGTTACACTGCCAATAGATGTCTCCAGTTCCTTAATGCCTTTACAATGGCCAGTAGTTCGAGGTTGTAGATGTCGTAGTTTCGCTCGGCTGCGTTGAGCGTCGCCGAGTAGTATCCTATGGGATGTCGTTTTCCATCTGCTTTCTTTTGGAGTAGTACCACTCCAACCGCAAAGCCTGATGCGTCTACCTCTAGGTCGAACTGTTGTGTCTGGTCGGCGTGTACGAGAATGGGTTCTGTGGTTACCCGTTGTTTGAGCGTATCGAACGCTTGTTGATGTCTTGTGCTCCATTGCCATGGTTCGTCTTTGCGTGTCAATTCATTTAGTGGTTTGGCGATGGCGGCGAAGCCTCTGATGAACTGCTGATAGAAGTTACAAAAACCAAGAAATGATCGTACATCTTTTACTGATTTTGGTGATTGCCAGTCACAGACGCCCGAAATTTTAACGGGGTCCATACGTGTTACCCCCTCTTCAAGGATTACCCCCAGGTAATCAATACTGGGAGTGTTGAAGACACATTTCTTGGGTTTGAAAAATAGGTCGTGTTACTGTGCCACTGCTAGTATGTCGTGGACTGCTTCTTGGTGTTTCTTTAGTGAAAGTGGTTGTCGTTTGGTCGCTATGGCGATGTCGTCCATGTAGACCCTGATTTTTGTTCTGACTGCTTTGTGTTTCGCTATAGTTGGTTGATAGATGTCATTCATGAAGCTTTGAAATGTGGCTGGCGAGTTGCACAGGCCAAAATACATGACAGTGGGTTCAAAGAGTCCGCGGCGTGTTTTGAACGCAGCTTTGTGTTTGTCCCCTTCCTTAATTCGAATATTGTTATAGCCTTGTCGGACATCCAGTTTGCTGAATAGCTGTGCTCCTCCGAGATCCCTGATTAGGTCGTCGATAAGAGGGAGCGGATACTGATTTCGTATTGTCCATTCATTGATTTTTCGGTAGTCCTGTACGGGTCGTAGCTTCCCGTCCTTCTTTTTAATAAAGAAAAAGGATGATGCGTACGGGGACTTTGAGGGGCGAATGTATCCTTTTTCTACTTGTTCGTCGATGAATTCGTCCAGTGCTGCGTCTTCAACCCTTGTCATTGGGTATACTTTGCAGTCGATTACATCCGGTACCCCTTTTTTGAATTCAATTGCGTGATCGCAACTTCGTTTCAGTGGGAACCGTTTTGCTTCTTCTTCGCTAAATACCTTCGTGAATTGTTGATATTCTTTTGGTATATCAACTTCTTTGGTATATTGTTTGGCATCGATTGCAAGCTCGACCGCTGATTGTCGTCCGTATACTTGCTCTTCCAATTTTGTCACTATTTGTTCCTTTGTTTCTGTGGTGAACATTCGTGATACTTTGGCATCGTCTTTTTCTTCATTGAGCAACCTTGCCAGTACTGCTTTTTTGTCGTTTGGGTTGACTGATCGTAGTACTATGGGGAGTTGTTTTTCATCAATGGTGGCATGATGCCAGCTGAACCTTGGTTCGTAGGTCGCGAGCCATGGATATCCTAGTAGTATGTCTTCTTTGCCAATGTCGGTGATAAGGAAGTGCATCTCCCTTTGAGCTCCTCCTGTTTCTACGTTGAGCGTGAGGTAGTGCGTGATCTGCCCCGCTTTATTAGTGGTATCGTTGATGTTATAAATATTCTTGGGCTTATCTAATGCCCGTTGTCCCAGACCCATCCTTTTGACGAATTGTGGATGGATAAAGTTGTTGGTGGCTCCCAAATCCACTAACGCTTTGATATCGGCCATATTGTAACTTGCGCGAATGACACTGGTACTCTCATAGAACAGTAGCGCATAATGTACACAGAGTTACAACGTATTGCCCTCACCCAGGCCGCTGGGTTCAGGCATTTCCAAAATCCTGTCCCATCAACTGTTGTAGGACCAGGTCTTTTACTTCTTCGTCATCTCCTGCGACTCCTCGCAGCCATTCCGCCGCTTTTTCTTCCTTAGTTGGCGCGGTTTCGGCTGCGCGTGTTTGTGTATCGCGGCGTCTTCATGGTTGCCTGCAATCGCGACTGATGTGGCCTATCTTCTGGCAGTTGTAACACTGCGTTTGGCTGTGGTCTCGTTTGAACTGTCTTTGCATAAATCCTCCGCGCGGTGGGAATGGCGGGCGTGGTGGCGGATTGTCGTTTCGTTTGTAGTTTTGGAGCACATCTTCCGCTCCAGCTAGTTGTCCTTGTACTCGATCTGCAGAGGTGTCCATTCGGTCATCACTGAGCGGTGTGAGCAACTTAGCTAGGGCTCCTCCTGGTGTTCGTCCAGGTTTGAAGGCGTCAAGGTTGCCCCTGACCGTCTGCATGTGGATCCATTTCTGCTGTCTCTTCAGGGTGGATTCCCTCCATTCTTCATAGTTCCGGGGATCATCGTGTTGGTACATGGTTTCGTATAGGGCCCTCGGTAACCCTCTTGTGAAGTATTTGAGTGTTTGTTCGGCATTGATGTTATATCCCGCGTGTCGAACAAGTTGTTCGAATTGGGCGATATAATCGTTGATCTTTCCATCCTTCATGTGAATACCGGCATCGAGTTGGGCTTGCACTCGTTCTTTGCTGAGAATGTCGCCGAATTGCCTTTGGAATGCGTGGAGTAGGTTTTCCCACAGTCTATTGTCAAACTGATTGGTCCCCGTGGCGACTTCATTAATGAGCCATCACTTGCGGACATGACCCATTGGTTAACCGCATTTCCCTGGATGTACGTGAGAAATAACATAGCTTTTTGATATTTATTCAGCATAGCTGAATGATTTGCGTTGACTCCTGCATAGACCTCCCATTGGAGGATGAAAGCCTCGGCTTGTGACCTGTTTCCTGTGAACATTGGCAGTGGGTTGCTAATGAATTTATCGTTTCCTTGAGGTCCGTGTTGAGCTACTGCTGGTCCCTGTAGAGGTGGTCCTCCTCCTGGCAGTCCTCCTCCTGGCGGTCCTCCTCCTTGCGGTCCTCCTGCGGTCCTCCTCCTTGCGGTCCTCCTCCTGGCGGTCCTCCTCCTGGCGGTCCTCCTCCTGGTTGTCGCAACGGTGGGAATGGTCTGTTATCGGGTGATGGTATTCTGTTCCGGTCGATTGGAACTTGTAGAACATGTTTTGCTCATCTGGGTTGCTTGGTGGTCGGGAACGTCTGGTCCCATTGCTCGGTTTACGGCCTGCATGTCTTCTGGTTGTATTGTTTGGACGTGGCCGGTTTGCTCATTTATGACAAGCCAGTGGTGATACTTCTGTTTGGGTCGTCATGTAGCTGTATGGTATCCCTCGAATAGGTTCGGGAATGTGTAGTTCAGCTGTTTGCGCGGCGAGTGCGTCTACTTCTGGTGAGTGTACCGCGATTTCTTCGGGTTCTGCTTCGTGCTTCGTGGAGTTGGCGACCTGTTGCTAGTGTGGCTTGATGCCGCTGGGGTGTCTGTTCGTAGTTGGAACTCGGTTCTTGGCGGTTCCGTATCAAGGTTTTGATCGCTTTGACCGTCTATGGGTCCTTGTTGACTAATTGGTCGTGCTTCGGTTAGCGGTATATTGATGTGTAGGTCGTCGGCTGCTGGTCGTGTTGCTTCGAAGTAGCTGTTGGTGTTGCTCCACCTGAGCTCGACCCAGCAGCAGTGTTCTTTGTTGAAGACTATGGGATGATATCTTTGTGCGGTCGCTGCTTCCACTAATATCCTGTGTTGTTCTCGTCGGTTCTTCTAGTATCTGGTACATGTGCCACCTCACTCGTCCTACAAGGTATTGTTCGGGTGCGTCCCGTTCTCTTGACTGGATTCGGTATGGTTGGAAATCCCAGCGTCTTTGGTGTTGATGGTCGCCACGGCGTTCGATTTGTTTGAAGAGCTTGGATTTAATGTTACGTGCGAGCAGCATGTGAGCCTGACTTAGGTGGCGTAAAGGTGAACGCGGTGACTTAGCAAATCCTCAAGCACGCAGGCTGAGTAATCGTCTCAATGCTCGAAGGCGGAGTTCGGCTGGTTCACTAGATACTAACACAGTAGTATCTAGGCTTCTGCTTGCTCTCTGTCTTCCAATGCCGTCACGCTTGAACATGGGAAGACGAGACTGATCGATTTGAGAAGAAGGTGAGAATGGTACAAGAAATCCAAGCTATCGACCACAACAGTCGATAGCTTCCTTATAACACTACGCTGCAGTCCGCCTTTGTCAGCGAGACCGCCACTACTACTAATCTGCTATGTAATCGTCCATGGTTGCTCAGTCATCCTACAGTAAGACCCTCAGTCATCGTACAGTAAGGCCATCAGTCATTGTACAGTAAGATCAGTAAGATCAGTAATAGTCCATTTGTCACATCCCCTGAGTTATGGGTTAGGTCAGATATGTACTGTGACCTGAAACGTTACACCTTCTTGGAAGATCGACCATTTGTCCGGTGGATCCCTGCCCAGAGGGGTACAATATTCATCCAATTCATCTTGAGATAATCTACAAGGCTCCTGGGTACCGAAGCGTCGGTCTGGATCTCCTGCCAGAACCGATCAAATTTGATTTGATCGGAAGTTTTCACCCACGCGCAGATGTGTTCCCAAAGTTCCGGGAATTCTTCCATGCGAAGTGCATCCGGATCGCGCGGAGCACATGCCACCAACACAGTAGCACCTTCGCGTCCGGGTAGACGGCTTCAATAGCATTTGTCTGTGCTTTGTCGCGATCACTCATAATGATCGCCGGCGAGATCAGGGGGCTCCTCTGTTTCACGAAATTTTAAAATATTTGATTGTCGCTTCTGTGCCACTTGACGATAACATCCAGGCGACAGGTACTCCTGGAGCGGAAGCGAATTAGCGGATGACGTAAACAGAAAGCGCAAAAAAGCGTACCATGCCCCCACAAGTCCCTCACAATCAGGGTGAACAGTTGCAGCCCTGCATACTGTGTGGTATTGTGGGTTGCATCAATAGATAGAAAGTTACCCCCTAGTTTCCTAAAGCGGTCCAACTGAAATTTATTCTGAATACAAAGGACAAAGGAATCTGGTGATAGGCCAGATTCCGGTGGGGGAGGGTCCTGCTTGTCCTTCAGGACACACTCGGCACCACCCTGCTGGAGCCGGAGCACCCATAGCCGAAGCGAGATCACGTCATTATCATCCAGATGGACCTCAACATCCTGCACGATGCGGCGGTAGCGATTTATGTCACGCATTGTTATATGATAATCCCGATCTGTCAGTGTGCATGAGTCGCATACGCACTTTTGCTGAAATGGGTAACCGTCAGCGCCGTACTAAAATATTTGAATTATGACGCACTATCACTTTGGCATTGATGCCAGTGTAGACCATATCCATCACAAGGTCCCTGACTTTGCCCGACAATCTGGTGAACCGTAGATTGTCGTTGCCGAGCGCGTGATCATGCGTGCTTTCGTACTTCCTGAGGATAACGTCGGTGTTCGGGTAACGCTTAATTGTCAGGTGGCATCGGCAACCCGTCTTCTTGGAAGGGATCTTCCTTTCCCAATCGTGCTTTTTTTGGTAGTTTTTCTTCCCACTGGTGAGTGCACGCGAGCACCGAAGCAGGCGCCGTTCCCGCCACGCTCCCGATTCAGAGTGCTTTGTGCTACTCACAATAAGCTCTATTGAATTGGCTGCCTCCTTGGCTGCAAGCCATTCCCGAAATTTGTCCTCGGTGTCCCATTTGAGATTTAGTCCCCCCTTCTCTTGGTCATATGCGAGGCTTCCCCGCCGCGTGGCAGTAACGTGGCGTTTAGCACGATGTGCTTCTGCTCCGTGAACGTCGTAAGCGGTATCCTTTTCTGGCACGGTGGGGTATGTGGGAATTTCGAAAGTACGCATGTGTGGGTATGAGGAAGAGGGATTGTTTGTTTGTCCCATCCTCCCCTGCATCCTCCCACATGCGCGATCAACAAACACGCGTTATTTACGCGATTTTACGTGTTATTTTCCATTGTTTATATCTTAGTATTTTTTGAAAGAATTTTATTAATTTATTTGTAGAGTAAAAGCGAAAATAAAATAAAAAAGAGTCATTAAAAAAGACGAAGGAAAGTCCAAGAAAAGCGGAGTTTGAAATCTCGGAATGTTCCGGGCGCTAACCGGGCCGGTAACGGAATGGAGTGCGCAAAGTCAAACACTCCCGATGGAAGCCAGCTGCCGAAAGGCAGCATTCAGCAAGCAAACACTCCCCAATTTAACTTCACAGAGTGGTGGGAAATCAGTCAAGGAGACACACTGAGTGAACCATTTGATGTGTGTGATGAGATATTAAGATAGTTGTTGTGTGTTCTAGAGATGGTATGCACCATACTTCAATAAAATAACACATGATTAACTGATATTAACAGCAGGAAGCTAGTGAACGGCTCTGTGCTAGGGTAATAAAGGGATTCAAGAAATTGCAGGAGCTGTGCACTGAGATCAACAGTCAAGCCACATCAATTAGAATTATGCTCCACAGTGGAATTGAGAAGCTTGAGACACTTGCTGCTGCTGTTAAAAATGCTGAAGAATAGCATATCTACAGATCTAAAAGCACTAGTTACACTTCTTCATTCTCCCTCTCTCTAATTAAAGACTCTACCCAAGACATATTGGCATCCAAATATTGAAGAAGCACTTCCAATTTTTCTTTCCTTCTCAACTCATGCTGTTGAAGCCATTGGGTGCTCTCTCGGGCCTTTGAAAGCCATTTGGCAGAAGGTGTCCTGGGAGGATCCTGCATTGCATTAGGAGAGGAAGATAAGATGACACTGGAAGATACCTTGCCGATGAGCTTTCCAATCACAGGCTCTAAGAATATCACATTCTTTGGGACCTCATTGATACCTTTGGTGCCAGTTGACGGGCCTGAGGATTCACCCATTGACTCCCAGCACTGTCTCCCCTCGGAGTCTGCATCTTTGAGCATCCTAACTCCTCTCCAGAATGCCGAGCACATCTATGGGCTTAAAATTAGTGCCTCAATCCAGCAAGACATAGCCTGTATGCATGTACCTTCTCCTCAAAACTGCAGTCATTTGGCCCAGAAGGTCCTTGTTTCATTTCTGAAGCCTTTCCTTGCATGGTGGATGGTAGAAGATGTTTTTTCAATGTCAGCAGACGTGCCTTGATAAATGACATAATGAGTGCTTATTAATGCATGTGTGAATTGGTCTGCATCTGTGAATCTGAAAGAATCTGCATGTGCTCACAGAAATAATATGTAGCAGCATAAATGGTCCCCAAGATGATGGGAGAGGTGCCCATGACAAGCACTTTCTCACTGAGGAGCTGCCAGTAATCTCACACTGGCCTACTGGGGGAGCTGCTGATAATCTTGCATGGGCGCACTGGGGGGCTGCCAATGATCTTGCAATGGCCCAATCGGGAGCTGCTGATAATTTCAGAGCAGTCCAATCAGGAGCTGAGAAAAATGCTGGGTGCCTATCTTGACGAGATCTCTGCGCGGGCATATTTCTTCTACTCATATCCACTGACAACTGCCCTTTCCCTTTAATATCCTATTCTGAGTCATATTATCACTGAGAATGTCAATTCCCAATCACAATCTAACCAAGGAGGAAGAAACCCTTCACCACTATGCAGCTACGCTCAAGAAGAGATTAGAGGTCTATCATGCATGTGAATCAAGAGATGAAAATACTTCGGCAAATGAATTCAAAGTGTTCTTGGTATATTTGTGTTCATCCAATCATTATTGTCAGCTAAGCTACACTGATATTAGGCAAGATCAATGATGTACTTTACTGATGCCATTGACAGAAGTGGAATACATCCTCACATGCACCTGCTGTTCTTGAGCCTCACTGAGGCAATCAGTGAGTCTGGCAATGCCCCAGACATAAGCTCTGTCTCTGAAAATGACCCAAGGGCACTGAGAAGCAACTATTATACTGCACCCAGTGATCTCCCACCACTGGATATACATTTCAATCACCTTGCTTGGCAAGGTCATGGGTCGACTTGTATTTATGTAATGCATCTGTCAAAACCTTGCATGTACAAACAAGTCCCTTTCGTCCTCTTACTATATGTCCATGTCCCACCACTCATCCTCTTATGTCCTCTCCCTTTCCTGACCAGCTCCTGACAGTCTCCTTATTCATGACGTTCTCCTGTTTGTCTCCTATATCGTTTTGTTCTCTTCAACATTTAAATTGAGCTGTCTCTGTGATTCACAACCCCCAAATGACACACAGCAGCCTTTCATCTTTTCCTCGCCTTCACAGCAATGTCGCTGCAGTTCGTGGATGCGCGGTCGGTGGCACTTGGCAAGGTCATGAGTCGACTCATCCCAGTTGTCCTCCTATGTCCTAACCCTTTCCTAACCGGCTCCTGATGGTCTCCTTATTCATGATGTTCTCCTATTTGTCTCCTAAATTGTCTCTTTCTCTTTAATTATATTGAGCTGTCTGTGTGATACACGACTCCCAAATGCCACACAACAGCTTTTTGTCAATTTCTTGCCTTCGCAGCATCGTTGCTGCTGTTCACGGACATGCGATTGGTGGCAGTCCACAAGACATGGTCTCCCAATTCATTTTTTTCTTTGCCTTTCAATTCGTGGACGACATTGGATGGCATGTTTCAATTCGTGACACACAATTGGTTCGTACAATGTTTATGGTGTCATCACATTCGTTCACTGATTTCTTTCTTTGCCTTGCGTCAGGATCGACCTTACATTATCATTGATCATAACCTACTTGAACATTGCGATTTTCATGCGTTCACTATTGGTTCTCTGCTCGTCAGTGGTCTAGCTTGGTTTCTTTCGTTCCGTGCTCATGAGGCCACTTAGGTGTCTTATGCTCACAGCGTCGCCGTCTGCATGTGGCATATCCAAATTCCGCTGTGCGACCATTGCCAGGAAGTCTGTGTAGGAGGCACCGAAAGAAGCCACACTGACAGCTACACTCCTATGACCGATGTGGATTGATGACATCATGGGAATGGAACGACATTGTATTTAAAAGTTACCACTTTTCCACAATTTTGCCTTGTGGTCTCACTGACCGCTCTCATCCTTTGCTTGTTGCTCCTGTTCATGTCAATGATGCAGTTCATCAACGCTCCTTGTGTTCTTGCCGACCACTGTTCTACGTTCAAAGCTGCTTTTGGAACAATTGTTCTGAACAATGCCAACTGAATTGCTGAACTGTCCTTGGTTTTGTCTGACAGGACACCCTACAACATGACTTTGATCAGGCAACGGAGGGGGGTGCTTTTTAACCAGAAGACTACTCATGTTGACTGCTCCGTTGGTACAGAAATAAAAAGAACTTGTCATGTTTAAATTTTAAGTGTAGCTGTATCACGACGTCATGGGATTGGAACGACATTGTATGTAAACTGAACAGTGTAACTCAAGCTTTGGTTTCCCCTTTGTGTCAGAATTTCACTTGTGTCTCAGTTATGACAACCAGGTGCCATTCAGCAACAATTTTGTGCTGCGGAAGACTGTCTCATCCTTTTTGTGAAAATGTCTTTGTCGACAAATCCACACCGCCATATATATATATTGTACCTGCTCTCGTTACCACTTTTCAACACAATTTCCACTCTTGCCCACTTTAAACATTGCATGGACCATAGCTTTGTGTAGTTTTTTGCATGAAAGTAAGATAAGAATTTGGTTTTTTCCCCCCTGCCAACAATCCATTATGGATCACATGCTTGCTCATGTTCCATTTGCGGCACCGCAGCCGTGGGAAGACGCTGCTGTGCAGTCATGGTGCGTGGTCTCAATCCTGCTTTTTACAGCACAGTGCAACCATCATATCCGGGCTGTGGGGTCAATTGTCCCGTGTAGTCATCATGTTCACGTACTTGTGTTCACACTTCTCCACCACTGTTACAGTACGGTTTCAGAATGGTCATGTGATCCGGCTTGTGATGTCACTAATGTATGATTACCATGGATGACTGATGATGACGAGTCACTCATCAGTCACATGACTCAGCAATGAATAATCCTGAGTCATTACTTACGAATTCCCAGGATAGTTGTAGTAGGTTTTAGTCAGGATGTGTCAGCGTATATGGTTACATAAGCAAAAGCGGTCGTGTAGTAGTTTGGTACTTAAAGAGCTGCAGATTGGCTTGTATTCTGCAGCTTGGACTTCTTGTTATCTTCTCTTCTTGTTGTATCCAAGGCTCTTCTTCTCTGTTCCACATTTTGGGCATACGGCCCTCATCTGCATTACATTGACATACGACTTCAGCCTTTGCGCCTGAATACTTTGAACTCCACCTTCACGCGTTGAGATAAGGTCCACTCGGGATCACGTGAACTCCACCTTCATGTGTTGAGATGTCACTCAGCCTTCATGCTTGAGTATAGGAATTGCTAAGTCACCGCGTTCACCCTACATTGCCTAAGTCAGGCTCAATGCTACCCGCATGCTACATTAAGTCCAAGCTCCAATCAATCGAACGCTGTGGCGACCGTTACTACCAAGGATGGCTGGGAGTTCCAGCCCTATCAAATCACATCCAGAGAACTGACACTCCCACCCACTACATCGTTGGGCAGATTAGGTGGAGGCACGTACCAGATACAAGGAGGTCTGAGGAGTACAATACAGGATATTATGCAGAAGCAGCAACTGCTCAGAGGTATCATCCCATCATCTTCAACCGAGAACACTGTTGCTGGGTCGAACTCAGGTGGAGCAATACCAACAACATATTTGAAGCAGCACGACCTGCTGGAGACGATCTAACATCAATATCCCTCTGTGTGACACACTCCCCATCGACCAACAAGGACCAATTGACGGTCAAGAAGACCAAGAACTCATCTCAGAACCATCTCATACCAAGCTCCAGTTGAGAGCACAAACTCTGGCAACAACCAGTGACACCAGTGAACATCACCATATGGTGTCAGAAGCATCGGTCGAACCAGAAGAAATAGCAGTGCACTCACCAGAAGTAGATGCACTTGCCGCATGTACAGCTGAGTTGCATCTACCAGAACCTATCAGAGGAGTACCCTTCATCATGGCAACTCAAACAGAAGTGTCACCACCATGGCTCGTTATTAATGAGCACATGGGGCATGTACAAGCGTTAGCCCAAGAAGATCTAGCCACAGCATGTGGTGCCATGGGACCAGATGTCCCCAATGCACCTAGCAATCAAGGAGAACATGACATGTTCAGAAACTACAGAACTAACCAAGCAATGATACCCTCACCAGACAACCGACCATTCCCACCAGGACGGGAAAGACTGCCCCCTGGCAGACCACCCAACGGTGGATGGCCACAAGGAAGAGGAGGACCACCTCATGGTGGATGGCCACATGGCAGGGGAGGAGAACCCCCAGGTGGAGGAGGACCGAACCCAGCAGCAGGTAACATACCCCAAGGAGGAGGCAACGACAAGTTTATTGGCAATCTGCCACCAACATTCACTGGGTCAAGGGCCCAAGCGGAGGCATTTATCCTGCAGTGGGAAGTATATGCAGGAGTCAACGCCAACCACTCGGCTATGAGGAACAAGTACCAAAAAGCTATGTTGTTCCTCACATACATTCAGGGAAATGCGGTTAACCAATGGGTTATGTCTGCCAGCTGCTGGCTTATCAATGAGGTTGCCATGGGCACCGATCAATTTGACGACCGACTATGGGAGAACCTGCTCCATGCCTTCAGAAGACAGCTTGGCGATGTTCTCAGCAAAGAACGTGCCCAAGCCCAGCTTGACGCTGGCATCCACATGAAGGATGGCAAGGTGGACGACTACATTGCCCTCTTTGAACAACTTGTTCGACACGCTGGCTACAATATTAACACCGAACAAACCCTCAAATATTTCACAAGGGGACTCCCAAGGGCCCTTTATGAAACAATGTACCAACACGACGACCCTCAAAACTATGAAGAATGGAGGGCGTCTGCCCTAAAGAGGCAGCAAAAATGGATCCACATGCAGATGGTCCGAGGCAACCTGGATGCCTTCAAACCAGGATGAGCACAAGGAGGAGCCCTAGCTAAGTTACTAGCTCCTCTTCGAGACGATGACAGAATGGACACTTCTGCAGACCGAGTACGGGGACGACTTGCAGGTGCAGAAGATATCCTCAGCAATCACGGACGCAATGAAAGTACACCACGACCACCATACCTACTGTGCAGAGGATTCCTCCAGAAGAGGCGTGAGTTCAAGCATGACACCAGTCAGATACAGTGCTATAACTGTCAGAAGATGGGACACTTCAGCCACGACTGTAGGCAGCCTTGGCGCCCATGCGGAGTCCAGACATGAGCCACAGAAACCACGCCAACTACTGAAGAAAAGGCAGCGGAATGGCTATGCAGAGTAGCCAGCGAAGGAGACAATGTGAAGGATTTGGTCCTGCAGCAATTGATGGGACAGGATTTTGCAAGCGCCTGAATCCGGTGGCCTGGGTGAGGGCAATTCGTTGTAACTCTGTGTATATTATGCGCTATTGATCTATGCAAGTTCCAGTTTTGATTCGTGCAAGTTACAACATGGCTGATATAAAAGCATTGGTGGACTCGGGAGCCACTGACAATTTCATCCACCCAAACTTTGTCAAAAGGATGGGGTTGGGACAGCGGGCCTTAGATAAGCCCAAAAACATATACAACATTGATGATACCACTAATAAAGCTGGTCAGATCACCCATTACCTGACGCTTAATGTGGAGACAGGAAGAACCAAATGCGACATGTGCTTCCTCATCACAGACATAGGGAAAGAAGACATATTACTGGGCTACCCATGGCTAGCCACCTATGAGCCCTGGTTCAGCTTGCGCCATGCCACCATAGATGAGAAGCAACTCCCCATAGTGTTATGTTCAGTTAACCCTAGCGACAGGAGAGCAGTATTAGCACAACTCCTCACAGAGGAAGACAAAGATGCGCATGTATCCAGGATGTTTACCACCGAAACTAAAGAACAGGTGGTAACCGAACTAGAAGAACAAGTATACAGAAGAAGGTCAGCTGTCGAAATGGCAGTCGACGCCCAACAATACACAAAAGAAGTCAAGGTACCAGAAGAATACCAATGCTTTGTGAAGGTATTCAGCGAAGAAGAATCAAAACACTTTCCCCCACAGAGGAGTTGTGATCATGCCATAGACTTCAAGATGGGCACCCCAGATGTCATAGACTGTAAAGTATATCCTATGACGAGAACAGAAGATGCTGCCTTGGATGACTTCATTGATGAACAAGTGGAAAAAGGATATATTCGTCCCTCAAAATCCCTGTACGCATCATCATATTTCTTCATCAAAAAGAAGGACGGAAAGCTACGTCCTGTACAGGATTACAGGAAGATCAATGACTGGACGATACGAAACCAGTACCCACTCCCCCTCATCGACGACCTCATTAGAGACTTAGGAGGAGCACAAATGTTCTCCAAATTGGATGTATGCCAAGGATACAACAATATCAGAATCAAAGAAGGGGATGAACACAAGGCAGCATTCAAAACGTGAAGCGGCCTTTACGAACCAACAGTCATGTATTTCAGGTTGTGTAACTCACCAGCCACTTTCCAGAGCTTCATGAACAAAATCTACTGCCCCACAATAGCGAAACACGAAGCATTAGGAACAACTATACAAGTATACATGGATGACATCGCCATCGCCACCAAACAACAGGACGACACTCTCCAAAAACACCAGCACACCATCACAGACGTACTAGCAGTGGCACAACACAACGACCTATACTTCAAACCAGAGAAATGTGTCTTCAACGCCCCTAGTATTGATTACCTGGGGGTAATCCTTGAAGTGGGGGTAACACGTATGGACCCCATCAAATTTTGGGTGTCAAGGAATGGGCATCGCCCACCACAGTTAAGGACGTGTGATCATTTCTCGGCTTTTGCAACTTTTACCGGCAGTTCATCAGGGGATTTGCTTCAATCACAAAACCACTCAATGAACTCACATGCAAAGACGAACCATGGCAGTGGGGAACATGCCAACAAGAAGCATTTGATAACCTCAAAGCATGCGTCACCTCAGAACCTATTTTGGCACATCCAGATCAAAACCAATGATTTGATCTTGAGGTAGATGCATCAGGGTTTGCGGTTGGGGCAGTCCTACTGCAGAAGAAAGAAGATGGAAAATGTCACCCAATAGGATACTACTCAGCAACCCTTAATGCTGCAGAAAGAAACTATGACATCTACAATCTAGAACTACTAGCCATCGTCAAAGCACTGCACAATTAGAGACATCTGTTGGCAGGATCTCCTCACAAAGTACACATATTCTCCGACCATATGAACCTCCAATACTGGTGAGATCCTCAGAAGATCAGTCGAAGAATCGCTAGAGAGGTACTAGAACTAACAAAGTACAATTTTGAGATCCACCATGTCAAAGGGACTGCCAACAGAAGAGCAGACGCACTATTGCGCAGACCAGATTACGATCAAGGAGACAAGGACAACGAGAATGTGATGGTCCTACCTAACAAACTATTTGTACGAACTATTACAGTTGCTAACACACCCACAAGACCACAAGAGGAAGAGGTATTACACAAATGGGTTGACCCTCACAAGTTAACAAAATCAACAACCTTTGGTGGTACCAAGGATGTCGACTGGTACTTACTGGAACAAGTGACGAGATCAGAGAAGTCATCTCCGCTCATCACAATCCTCCTATTCACGGGCATCCAGGAATCGCACGAACTCTCCAACAAGTAGAGAGACACTACTGGTGGCCTCGGATGCGGCAAGACATCACAGAATACATGCAGGGATGTGCAGAATGTCAGCGGTGCAAGGTCAACACATGCACCACAAAAGCACCACTACAACCAATCTTTCCGAAGCCAGAAGCTACGCCATTCGAAGTAGTAGCCCTGGATTTCATCACTAAGCTTCCAGTCTCACAGGATTTCGACTCTATCTTGACAATCACGGATCATGATTGTTTGAAAGCCTCAATATTCATACCCTGCAAAGAAGAAATCTCGGGCAAAGAGACAGCCGCCCTATATGCCAAACATGTAGTTGCTTGATTCGGACTACCATCAAAAATTATCAGTGATCGAGACCCTCGATTCGCATCAAAATTCACAAGGGAACTATGTCGAATCCTGGGCATACAACAAAACATATCCACGGCTTACCATCCCAGGATGGACAGACAATCAGAGTGTTGCGTGCGAGCTGCACGTAAGCCTGACTTAGGCACGTAGGGGATGAACACGGTGACTTAGCAAATCCTCAAGCACGCAGGCTGAGTAATCGTCTCAACGCTCATAGGCGGAGTTCGGCTATTTCACTAGATACCAGCGCGGTGATATCTAGACTTGCGGTGTTCCTGGGCTCCCAACGACTCCTTGTTGACAAGGGAAGAGAGATGAGAAAGCGAAGCCCCGAATGGATTGAGAAGTAGTGAGTTGTACAAGAAAACCAAGCTATCGACTACACCAGTTGATAGCTTCCTTATAACGACTATGCTGGGGTCCGCCTTTGTCAGCGAGACCGCCACTACTATTACTACTACTAATCGTACAGTCACCTCATCAGTCATCGTACCATATGAATTACAGATCATCAGTCATCGTCTTGGTAAGTATTCAGGAGCGACTCGTCATCCCGCTTACCATGATCACGTCTCTGGGCGTAGCATCACCCCCTTCACAAGGGTGAGCGCCCTCGCTCCACTACCCAATTAGGTACCATAGTGAGTCCAACATCTGTCTCATGCTCATCTCGTATCCTCAAGAGGGCATGTGCCCTTCCTAACCGCTTCGCCGAGTGTCGTGCTCGATTGATGTGCACGAAGATGTCGTCTTTGAGCTTTTTGATCGCCACTTCCAGCTCCTTGATGACCTCCTGGGACGTGCAGTAGCGCCTGACTTCAGCAGCGAGGGATATATCCCTGAGCCAAGCCAAGGCCTCGTCTACCTGTCACCGTCCCTGGAAGTCAGCATGGAGGTACTGCAACTCTTCTCAGGAGTACTCAGCTGCGGGTCCCATGTCCCGACATGGTTCGGCGTGTATGTCTCCGCGGTAGATGGGCGAGTACCGTCCCATCGTCCCAAAGACCTCCGGGTTGTCAAGCATCCTTACCCGCACGTATCTGGTGGGGATGCGACGACCCTCGTGTTCGATTACCATGGGGACCCAGTTCATCCCGTTGTTGAGGATGAACCTGCTGGGGGTAGGCGATAGGGTACGGACAGGGCGCCTCGGCGCATCCGCTCGGCTCGCATTGATTGGTGATGGGTCCCGTGCCTCTCGGTATGGTGGTAGGCCTCGTGCCTCATAGCCGGCCTCAGCAGTCGGTCCATAGATGACAGCAATCGGCGGTGATCGCTCTTCATCATCCACAGTTTCTTCGGCAGCGGCGTCATGTTCTTCGTTGATTCGAGGGGGGATGCGCATGGGAGCGCAGTGACAGTAGCTTTGAGGGTTATCGCATCGGGTGCAGATAACATGGGTGTCATGGTACGAGCCGTCGGAGGACTCGTCGCTGTCATATCGTTCGACAGCGGTGGTGGATGTGAAGGCGGTGGAGGGCTGGAGGATACTTGCCTCATCAGCCACTGTATCCTCATCCATCTCTCCCTCGGCATCATCTTCGTTACTTGGTCCAATCGCCATGAGGTCATCACCTCCTTCAGCAACCCGTAGTCCTTCCTCATCTGTCTCCACTCTTCCGCTTGTGGGTGTGGGGAATCGCCGGCAAGCCTTGGCCAAGTCTCGCTCTTGCTGCTCCCGCTCGTCTCGATCTTGCTCTGCGACTGCTCTGACATGTTCGAAGGCGGAGCAGAAGGGGTCGTCCACGTTATTGTTGGAGTCGTATGTGGTGAGTGTGTTGACGTTGGGGAAGTCGTCAATGTTGATAATGGTGAGTGGGACATGAGCCATTGTATGAGGGGTTGGTGATGAAGGTCGTTCTGTTAAGGCTGCTTTTAAGTGTATTTCAGCCTTCGGGTTATGGCGTTTGAACTTCCTTATCTCTTCCTCCGCGTGGACATCATCCCACGGGACCCACTGGTTGTCCGAGTCGGCGTATCCCTTCCACTTGATTAGATATTGCAATTTGCACCCGCGGCCATGTCGTCTTGAGTCTAGTACTTTCTCGACCTCATATTCTTCCACGTTATCGATTAATTCAGGGGGTGGATGTTGGTAATTGGCGCCATGAGTCACAGTCTCTTTGTAAGGTGTAAGGAGATCTGTGTGAAACACGTCATGGATACTCCACTGTGTGGGAAGTTTTAATCGATAGTTGACTGGGGACATCACCTGGGCTACTGTAAACGGGCCGTGTCTCCTGGGCGCAAGCTTCGTGGTTGGCTGATTGGTGTGCAAGTGGCGTCCTTCGAGCCAGACCTTATCTCCCACCTGATACTTGGGTGTGTCACGATTTTTAATCCATGACTGTTGCGCCTTCTTCATTTGTCCTTGTGCTTGTTGTCTTATCTCTTTTAATTGTTTCAGTCTTGCCTCGACTCGTGGTATTGGTGACAGCTTATCTGTCCAATCAGCGCGTGGATGATATCCCATCAGTAATCTAAATGGTGACTCGCGTGTGGACTCGTTGGTCCAGTTGTTGTGTGCGAATTCCGCCAGTGCCAGGTATTCGGCCCAGTTGTCCTGTCTTTCGTTGACCCAGAATCGGAGGTATTGTTCCAACCATTGGTTATTGCGTTCTGATTGTCCGTCGGTTCGAGGGTGATAGGCCGTTGAGATGTTTTGTTGTATTCCCAAGATTCGGCATAGTTCTCTTGTGAACTTGGATGCAAACCGGGGGTCTCGGTCGCTGATAATTTTTGAGGGTAGTCCGAACCGAGCTACCACATGTTTTGCGTAGAGAATTGCTGTCTCTTCCCCGGATATTTCTTCGTTGCATGGTATGAATATGGATGCCTTGGAACAATCGTGGTCAGTGACCGTTAGGATGGAATCATATCCTCGTGACTTGGGGAGTTTCGTGATGAAGTCTAACGCTACTACTTCAAACGGCGTTGCTTCTGGTTTTGGGAATATTGGTTGTAGTGGTGCCTTTGTCTTTTGCGTGTTGACCTTGCATCGTTGGCAATCTGCACATCCTTGCATGTATTCCGCGATGTCGTTCTTCATTGTTGGCCACCAGTAGTGTCGTTCGATCAACTGGGTTGTCCAATTTATTCCTGGGTGTCCGTAAATTGGGGGATCGTGATGTAGGCGGATTACTTCTCTGATTTCATCTGGTTTTCCCGTAATGACCAGTCTCTGTCCTTGGTACCACCATAGTCCATCAGCTTTTGCTAGCTTATGGGGGTCTGCCCATTTGCGTATCTTCTGTTCGTCTTGTGGTCTTGTCGTATTGATGGTTCGTACGAACAATTCACTTGGCAAGACTGTCACGTTTTTGTTGTCCTGTTCGCCTTGGTCGTAGTCGGGGCGTCTTGACAGAGCGTCTGCTCTTCCATTGGCGGTTCCTTTTACGTGGTGTATCTCGAAGTTGTATTCAGCCAGTTCTAAGACTTCCCTAGCTATCCTTCGGCTGATTTTCTGGGGGTCCTGCCAGTATCGGAGGTTAAGGTGATCCGAGAATATGCGTATTTTGTGGGGTGATCCGGCCAGTAGGTGCCTCCAGTTTCGCAGCGCTTTTACTATGGCCAGTAGTTCGAGATTGTAGATGTCGTAGTTGCGTTCAGCGGCATTGAGCATTGCTGAGTAGTATCCTACTGGGTGTCGTTTTCCGTCTTGTTTCTTCTGTAATAACACCGCTCCTACCGCGAATCCAGACGCATCCACCTCTAGGTCAAATTGTTGGGTTTGGTCAGCGTGTGCAAGGATGGGTTCCGTGGTAACCCTTTGTTTAAGCGTGTCGAACGCTATTTGCTGTTGCTCTCCCCACTGCCAGGGTTCGTCTTTGCATGTCAGCTCGTTTAATGGTTTAGCGATAGTAGTGAATCCTCTAATAAATTGCCGGTAGAAATTGCAAAACCCAAGAAATGATCGTACGTCCTTTACCGATGATGGGGATTTCCAGTTGCGAACGCCCGAAATTTTAACGGGGTCCATGCGTGTTACCCCCTCTTCAAGGATTACCCCCAGGTAATCAATGCTAGGGGCATTAAAAACGCATTTTTCCGGTTTGAAGAAGAGGTCGTGTTTTTGAGTGACGGCGAGAACATCACGGACTGCCTCTTGATGTGCCTCAATGGATTGTGGCTGTCTTTTCGTGGCAATGGCTATGTCGTCCATGTATACCCGGATTGCGGTTCCCTTGGTTTCGTGTTTTGCTATGGTTGGGCGGTAGATTTCGTTCATGAAACTCTGGAATGTAGCCGGTGAGTTACATAGTCCAAAGTACATGACTGTCGGCTCAAAGAGCCCGCGGCGTGTTTTGAACGCTGCCTTGTGTTCGTTGCCTTCTTTGATTCGTATATTGTTGTAGCCTTGTCGGATGTCCAGTTTGCTAAAAATTTGTGCTCCTCCAAGGTCCCTGATCAAATCATCGATGAGGGGGAGTGGATATTGGTTCCGTATTGTCCACTCGTTGACCCTTCGATAGTCCTGTACTGGTCGCAGCTTTCCATCCTTCTTTTTAATGAAGAAGAAGGTTGATGCGTACGGAGATTTTGAGGGACAAATATATCCCTTCTCTAGTTGTTCGTCGATGAAGTCGTCAAGTGCCATGTCTTCGATTCTTGTCATTGGGTATACTTTGCAGTCGATGATGTCGGGTGCTCCTTTCTTGAAGTCGATTGCGTGATCGCAACTTCGTTTTGGTGGGAACCTCTTTGCTTCTTCTTCACTGAACACCTTTGCGTATTGGTTGTATTCTTTTGGTATGTTGACCTTTTTGGTATATTGTTTGGCGTCGACTGCTAATTCAACTGCCGATCGTCTTCCGTGTACTTGTTCTTCTAGTTCTGTTATTATTTGTTCCTTCGTTTCCATGGTGAACATTCGTGACACTTTTGCGTCGCTTTTTTCTTCGCTGAGCAATTTTGCCAGTACTGCTTTCTTGTCGTTTGGGTTGACTGATCGCAATACTATGGGGAGTTGCTTTTCGTCGATAGTGGCGTGATGCCAGCTGAATCTTGGTTCGTAGGTTGCGAGCCATGGGTATCCTGGTAGTACTCTTCTCTGCCGATGTCTGTAATGAGGAAACGCATTTCTCTTTTCATTCCTCCTGTTTCCACATTGAGCGTGAGGTAGTGCATGATCTGCCCTGCTTTATTAGTGGTATCGTCAATGTTGTAGATATTTTTGGGCTTATCTAGTGCCCGTTGTCCCAGCCCCATCCGTTTGACGAATTGTGGATGGATGAAGTTGTCAGTGGCTCCTGAGTCCACTAATGCTTTGATGTCGGCCATGTTGTAACCTGCATGAATTGACACTGGTACTCTCATAGAACGGTAGCGCATAATGTACACAGAGTTACAATGTATTGCCCTTACCCAGGCCGCCGGGTTTAGGCACTTCCAAAATCCTGTCCCATCAACTGTTGTAGGACCAAGTCCTTTACTTCTTTGTCGTCTCCAGCGACTCCTCGTAGCCATTCCGCTGCCTTTTCTTCTTTAGTGGGCGCGGTTTCGGTGGCTCGTGTTGCGTATCTCGGCACCTTCGTGGTTGCCTACAATTGCGACTGATGTGGCCCATCTTCTGGCAGTTGTAACACTGCGTTTGACTGTGGTCCGTTTGAACTGTCTTTGTATAACCTCCTCGTGGTGTGAACGGTGGTCATGGTGGTGGCCTGTCATTTCGTTTGTAGTTTTGGAGCACATCTTCTGCTCCGGCCAATCATCCTCGTACTCGATCTGCAGAGGTGTCCATTCGGTCGTCATTCAGTGGTGCGAGTAACTTAGCTAAGCCTCCTCCGTGCGCTCTTCCTGGTTTGAAGGCGTCGAGATTCCTCTGACCGTCTGCATGTGAATCCATTTTTGTTGCCTTTTCAGGGTGGATTCCCTCCATTCTTCATAGTTCCTGGGGTCGTCGTGTTGGTACATGGTTTCGTATAGTGCTCTTGGTAGTCCTCTGGTGAAGTACTTGAGCGCTTGCTCGGCGTTGATGTTGTACCCCGCGTGTTGAACAAGTTGTTCGAATAGGGCGATGTAGTCGTCGATCTTCCCATCCTTCATATGTATCCCAGCGTCGAGCTGGGCCTGCACTCGTTCTTTGCTGAGAACGTTGCTGAACTGCCTTCGAAAGGCGTGGAGTAAATTCTCCCATAGTCTGTTGTCGAATTGATTGGTCCACATGGCTACTTTGTTGACAAGCCATTGACTTGCGGACATAACCCATTGGTTAACCACGTTTCCCTGAATGTATGTGAGGAACAACATAGCTTTTTGATATTTATTCAGCATGGCTGAATGGTTTGCGTTGACTCCTGCGTAGACCTCCCATTGGAGGATAAAGGCCTTGGCTTGCGACCTTTGTCCTGTAAATGTGGGTGGAGGGTTACCGATGAATTTGTCGTTTCCTCCTGGGTGTGCATTGTGGGCTACCGCGGGTCCTCCCAGAGGTGGTCCTCCTCCTCCTGGTGGTCCTCCTCCTGGTGGTCCTCCACCTCCTCCTGGCGGTCCTCCCTCCTCCTGGCGGTCCTCCACCTCCTCCTGGCGGTCTCCACCTAGCGGTTGCAATGGTGGGAAGGCCTGTTTTCAGGTGATGGTACTCTGTTCCGATCAATTTGGAATTCGTAGAACATGTTTTGCTCGTCTGTGTTGCTTGGTGCGTCAGGGATATCTGGTCCCATTGCTCGATTTGCGGCTTCCATATCTTCGGGTTGTAATGCCTGTACGTGGCCCGTCTGTTCGTTTATAACAGGCAGGGTGGTGATACTGTGGTTTGAGTCATCATGTAGCTGTATGGTAATCCTCGAATTGGTTCGGGGATGTGTAACTCAGCTGTTTGCGCGCGAGTGCGTCTACTTCTGGTGAGTGCACTGCGATGTTTTCTGGTTCTTCTTCGTTTGTTTGGGGGGTTGGATGTCGTTCACTAGTGTCACTGGTAGCCACTGGCGTGTGTGACCATATAGTTCTGTGTTTGGAGGTTCAGTGTCGAGATTCGTGTTTCTTGTCCGTCGATTGTTCCTTGTTGGCTCACTGGTCGTGCGTCTGTTAGTGGGATGTTGATGTTTAGGTCGTCAGTGGCTGGTCGTGTGGCCTCGAAGTAATTGTTGGTGTTGCTCCACCTGAGTTCTACCCAGCAACAGCGTTCGTGGTTGAAGACTATTGGATGGTATCGTTGTGAAGTAGCTGCCTCTGCGTAGTATCCGGTATTGTATTCTTCAGATCTCCTTGTATCTGGTATGTGTCACCACCTAATTCGTCCTATCACGTAGTGGGTGGGGCATCTCGTTCTCTTGAGTTGATCTGGTAGGGCTGGAAGTCCCAACCGTCTTTGGTGTTAATAGTTGCCATGGCGTTCGATAAGGGAGCTTGGTTTTAATGTTGCATGCGAGCTGCACGTAAGCCTGACTTAGGCACGTAGGGGATGAACACGGTGACTTAGCAAATCCTCAAGCACGCAGGCTGAGTAATCGTCTCAACGCTCATAGGCGGAGTTCGGCTATTTCACTAGATACCAGCGCGGTGATATCTAGACTTGCGGTGTTCCTGGGCTCCCAACGACTCCTTGTTGACAAGGGAAGAGAGATGAGAAAGCGAAGCCCCGAATGGATTGAGAAGTAGTGAGTTGTACAAGAAAACCAAGCTATCGACTACACCAGTTGATAGCTTCCTTATAACGACTATGCTGGGGTCCACCTTTGTCAGCGAGACCGCCACTACTATTACTACTACTAATTGTACAGTCACCTCATCAGTCATCGTACCGTATGAATTACAGATCATCAGTCATCGTCTTGGTAAGTATTCAGGAGTGACTCGTCATCCCACTTACCATGATCACGTCTCTGGGCGTAACACAGAGCATACTAACCAGTGGCTTGAACAGTACCTCAGATTCTGGGCTAACGAACGACAAGACAACTGGGCACAACATTTGGCCCTAGCCGAGTTCGTGCACAACAATTGGATCAACGAATCTACGCGTGAGTCCCCATTTCAACTTCTGATGGGTTACCACCCACGCACTAATTGGACAGATGTGCCGTCTCCTATTCCCCAAGTATCCACAAGGCTAGAACAATTGAAGGAGATAAGGAACAAGGCACAAGCGCTCATGCAATGGGCACAAGAGTCATGGGTCAAACACCGTGATACACCCAAGTACCAGGTCGGAGATCAGGTATGGCCAGAAGGACGCCACTTACGAACCAACCAACCAACCACAAAGCTTGCGCCCAGGAGACATGGACCTTTCAGGATCATCCAGGTGATGTTCCCTGTTAACTACCGCCTCAAGCTTCCCACGCAGTGGAGCATCCATGATGTGTTCCACACAGACCTCTTGATGCCTTACAAAGAAATGCTGATTCACAGCGCAAACTATCAGCGCCCACCACCAGATTTAGTTGGTGGTGTGGAAGAATATGAGGTTGAAAAGGTACTAGACTCCAGAAGACATGGAAGAGGGCGCAAACTTCAATATTTGATCAAGTGGAAGGGCTATCCAGACTCGGACAACCAATGGGTCAACTGGAATGACACCCATGCTGATGAAGCAATTCGGGAGTTCAAACATTCAAATCCCACCAGAGAGACTCACATAAAGGCGAGTCAAAGTTACAATGAAAAATCAGCACCACTACCACTTCCCTCTATGACTACCAACAGCTCCTCCTTCTCACAACATGTCATTGACTTCGACTCCCTCTTACCTCTTACCACCTATGACGAAAACAACAACATTGATGACCCTCTCTGCTCGGCAGTGGAGCACGTTAGGGTGGCTGCCGAACAAGAAGAAGCAGCCAGGGACATTGCCGAAGCATGCCGCCATTTCCCCATGCCAGAGATGGGCTGACTCTCAGAAGACAGTCAAAGAATCGAAACCGACGATCATACCCTTTTGGAAGACAGTAGTCGCAGCATGGGAGGTGGATCAGATTTGGAGAGCGAGGGGGGCAGTGATGGAGTGGAGGATGAGGGCAGGGGAGTTTATCTGGCCAGTCCCTACCCAACAGCCATCATTGACATTACCACTGACTCGGATGACGAGTCCTACCACAATGCCACCGTGGTCTGCACTCGATGCAACCATGAGCCCGACTACTGCCACTGCGCCCCCTGGCGAGTGCCGCTTCCACGGCAGTGGATTACACAATCATCCCAACCTGTCAAAAAGACGACAAAGAAGCCCAAGTACCCGGTCACCAAAAAGCCCTGTCAGTGGCGGTGGTGGTTTACGGAAGAGCCGCACCAGAAGCCAACGCTGGAGGAGGAGTACCAGCAAATAACAGAGGCGCGACCCTTCCCCCATCACGACGTGGCGTCCTAAATGTCCCTTATCGCCCACTCCCAACGGCTTCATCCTCAACTGCGGCTTGAACTGGGTCCCCCTAGCGCTGCAAAGTGAGGGAAGAAAGACGCCTGCCAAGTTTGTTTGGGTCCACATGATGGACAACCCAGAGGTATTTGGTACCATGGGGCGAGGAGAGCCGATCTATAGGGGGGAGTTACATGCTGAACCATGTTTTGACATGGGGCCCTCAGCTGAGTACACCCTTGAAGAACTCAAGCATTTCCGGCTGACAAGCGATCGGTAGATGAGGCACTAGCCCACCTAGGAGACATCTCGCTCCAGGCCGAGGTCCGCCGCTACTGCACGTCACGCGAGGTCATCGAAGAACTCGAGGCAGCCATCAACGCCTTGAGGATGACATCTACGTACACATCGAGAGGGCGCGCCACTCGGCTGCAAGGCTTGGAAGGGCTCATGCTCTGAAGCGGGTGCAGGATGAGCAACAGACTGATATTGGACTTATGCAGGTTCTGGGTTGGGTTGTAGAATGAGGGCATTCACCCTGAAAAGGGGGTGATGTTACGGTATGGTTTCAGAATGGTCATGTGATCCAGCTTGTGATGTCACTAATGTACGATTACCATGGATGACTGATGGTGATGAGTCGCTCATTAGTCACATGACTCAGTGATGAATAATCCTGAGTCATTACTTACGAATTCCCAGGATAGTTGTAGTAGGTTTTAGTCAGGATGTGTCAGCGTATATGGTTACATAAGCAAAAGCGGTCGTGTAGTAGTTTGGTACTTAAAGAGCTGCAGATTGGCTTGTATTCTGCAGCTTGGACTTCTTGTTATCTTCTCTTCTTGTTGTATCCAAGGCTCTTCTTCTCTGTTCCACGTTTTGGGCATACGGCCCTCGTCTGCATTACATTGACATATGACTTTGGCCTTCACGCCTGAATACTTCGAACTCTGCCTTTGCACATTGAGATAAGGTCCACTCAGGATCACGTGAACTCCACCTTCATGTGTTGAGATGTCACTCCAACCCCTTCGGTTGTGTTGAGTATTGTCCATCTCCTTCAGTGATCTTCTCCAAGCCTTCGTGCTTGAGTATAGGAATTGCTAAGTCAACGCGTTCACCCTACGTTGCCTAAGTCAGGCTCACGTGCTACCTGCATGCTACAACCACATTGCTAATCATTGGCCTATGAATTGCACTCCCCCTTTTTCTTTCCATAACATGTTCTCCATCTTTTCCTGCCTTGTGCCCTATCGCCATGCTGTCCTTCCATTCTTATTGTAACGCACTGTCCTTCCCCACGGTTTCCGACCTTCACTAGACATGGATACAGGCTCACAGTGACCCCTCCTTCCATCTCACAGCACAGACCAGGAACTGTCTAATTGTTCAGATTATTCTACAGCAAACAATGACTTTCAAAGCTAGGAGCTTCATATAATGGAAACCTGGCAGCTATCCTGTTCTTGCTGGATTGAGGTGTGGATCCTCATGTGTGGAACAGTTCTCACTTCGTGAACACCTCTTCTTCATTGTTGTGCTTCCTGTCTGCTGTCTTCCTCTCTAAACTAACACTTTTGTCATCTTTTGCAGGGTTCTTACTGTTAAATGCTGTGCACACTGGACCAAACACCGCTCCCCTCCACATCATTAATGCTGTTCATCAGAAACCAATTCTCTTCTTGCGGCGACATCCATGACTTTCACAAATGCCCTTTTACTCTCATTCAGGTTTAAGACAGAATGCTTTGCTTCCGAAGTCACATCCAGCCTCCCCCTTTCATGTGTGGCCTTGTCTCCTATACTGCCTCCTGTCAACAGCACACACTCTTGTCTTTCAACATCATCATGCCAAATTCTCACTGCACTGCTTTTTTTGTTACTTGCATTGCGGTCCTTGAAAATCCTCAGTTCTTCTATGGCGCTGGAACCACCCGCACAGTCGTTTTTGACTGTTCAATTCCTTATTCTTCTCTGGGTGATGCAGCCCTGTGTGCTTGCCAGTTTGTCTTACAATGATGACGGTATCGCCCCTGAGCATTCCCCCGGATGGTATTTGGTTTCTGCTAAGGTTTTCCATTTACTACTTCTCTACCACAGGTGTGCGTGTTCTCGTATTCCCTCAACGTTAGCAGTCCCGTTTACTGTAATGATGACTTCACTTTGCAAGGGGCAATTTATCATGTGCATAATTTTTCCCCTTGGAAAGAAGGGAATAACTGTAAGTCCAATTCGTTTTACAGCTTGTTCCCTTACCTGTCCCCTCTTTTCGCTGCATACACATCATGGAGGCATTGCCCACTGCCACAGTCACCAGTCCTGTATTCTCCATCGACAAAGTAAACGACTGTTTTTCAATCATTATAGGACAGCGTACTTGTAACTCACTGACACTGACTTCTCTTACTGTCACTGCCAGCTTTTGTCTTGGTGAAAACTCTTTTCAGTGTTGCCCGTCTTTCCCTACCGAAGAGAGAGTGTGTGTTACTTTTGCGGGAGTGATATATTACATTTCCGACGGTTGGATTTTAGTTGCCGTGCAAAGCTTTGCTTGCAATTTCTCCTTTCCATTGCATTCCACATGACACTTCTTACATTACATATTTCCTTACGCATCGTCAGCCACTTCGTTCACCCTTTCTAGCAACCTGTGGCTGGCCTGAGCAACTCATCTTCACACATTCATGTGTGTGAAACTCATGCAGACGAAGGGAGCATGCTGTCTTCATCACAGTCATCCAAAGACGGTCACCTGCTCCAAGACAGCAATCATTCTCCCCCATCTTCTTCTTCCAGCATGAACACTCTGCATAACACCCCTGGTACAAATTTTTGACGTTCAACTTTAAAAATTTGCGTTTGACATGAGCTTTTTAGAATCTAACAAAAAGCACGCCCAAGATGCCAAACAAATTGGGAAAGGAAAGCAGCCTGTCCATGACTGAACAGAAAAGCTCAGCGCAGATGTCATCAGAAGTTTAGTAAGCAAGTGTTACACATGTAGAACATTCCATTTTGCTTTCTTTGTACTGTGCCCTTGCCAGTGGTAACACTTGACAAATGTATGTTGGCTTCAACAAAATTGTTCCATTTTGTCTTATTGCCCTGCCAACAATGTATTCCCGGTCACGTGCATGACACTAATACAAGCAAGGTTTCAGTCGGCAATGACGACGCCTAGTGGCCAAAATGGTGCGACACAAACTGTGACAGTTCTTATTCCTAGCTTACATCAGCAGCGTCATGCCAAGAATGTATGGTTTCTCAGACTCAAGATGATTTGTCAAATACTGGAGGTGCAGAAATGAATGTGCCATCAGTATGCAATCTTGAAAATGTTCTGTCGCAATGTGAAGAAACTTTTGGTAGAGTGTGGCGTGTGAGTAGCACATGAGCCTGACTTAGGCGATGTGAGGTGAACGTGGTGACTTAGCGAATCCTAGACTCAAGCACGAAGGCTGAGTAACGTCTCAACACACGAAGGTGGAGTCTTGTGATCCCCAATGGATCTTATCTCAATGCGCGAAGGCGGAGCTCGAAGTGTTTCAGGCACAGAGGCTGAAGTTGATTGTTGATGTGATGCAGACGAGGGCCAAATGCCCAAAGCATGGAATCGAGAAGAGAGCCTTGGATACAAAGAGGTGAAGAAAGTAACAAGAAGTCCAAGCTGCGGAATACAAACCATTCTGCAGCTCCTTAAGTACCAAACTACTACACGACCGCTTTTGCTTATGTAACCACATGCGCTGACACATCCTGACTAAGAACCTACTACAACTATCCTATCAATTCGTAAGTGATGACTCAGGATTATTCATCGCTGAGTCATATGACTGATGAGCAACTCTTCATCATCAGTCATCACTATAATAAAAGTTGAAGGAGGGTGGGAAAGTCCGCATTTGGGAGAGGTCAGTCTGAAAAAGGAAAATCTGTCTCAAATTGGAAGGTGGTTGATTGGTCATCAGAACTGCTGTCTTTTAAGGGCTGACAACTGTCCCACACCCAAAAAGGAAGGCAAGTCCGAAAATTAAAACACAAAATAAACACAACACATTTAAATTACAACACTTCAAATACAGCACAGTTAAAACACAACACAATTAAAAAACAGCACATTAAAAAGACAACACATTTAAAATACAGCATGTTTAAAACACAACACAATTAAAAGACTGCACACTCACATCCAGGTTTCTGCCATTAAATTAGAATAAAATGAAAGCACAATGTGTGACACATGAAAGGCTATAGACAAAATTAAAACTAAATTTGCACAGGCTTTTAAAACTTCTGTTCAGGCTTATATAGGGTTCAGCAATACACTTTGCTGGCTCCTGCCAGTGCTCTGTTAGCTCCCACTAATATTATGCTCACTGATGATACACTGGCTTTCCACCTATGCTGCACTTATGCTGGCTTTCCTAATGCTGTACACCAGCTTCCCTAATGCTAGCCAGCTTCCATAATGCTACACCAGCTTCCCTAATGCTACGCCAGCTTCCCTAATGCTACACCAGCTTCCCTCATGCTACGCCAGCTTCCCTCATGCTACACCAGCTTCCCTAATGCTACACCAGCTTCCCTAATGCTACACCAGCTTCCCTAATGCTACACCAGCTTCCCTAATGCTACACCAGCTTCCCTAACACTATGCCAGCTTCCCACACATGCTCAGATTGCTTAAAACACAAATATAACACAAAATAAACACAACTCAATTAAATTGCACCACATTAAGAATACAATTCAATTAAATACAGCACATTTAAACTACCACACACTTGCATGCAGGGTTCTGGAATTGAAATAGAATAAAATGAGAGTGCAATGTGCAGCACATTAATCACTTCCTGCCAATGCTCTATGGTGACTTCCCACTAATGCTGGATTCCACTCTACGGTAGGCTGGCTTCTGCTCTACGGTAGGCTGGCTTCCGCTCTACAGTAGGCTGGCTTCCACTCTACTGTAGGCTGGTTTCTGCTCTACAGTATGCTGGCTTCCCTAATGTTACACTTGCTTATACCTTAGAATGCTTATGCCTTAGCCACGAGTGAAGCAAGTGCTGTGCTGAAAGCACATGTTATGGTCGGCTACCGACCCGAGCCTGACTTAGGCTAAGATACGTGATGGCGAAAAGAAGAGAGGACTTAGCAAGGCAAGTCAACGTGTGCAGGTGTGACAAGATGTAAGGACACCTAAAAGTGCCTTCCTAAGGGAGCGATGATGACGGCCGGGTGGTTCATAGAGAAGAAGCCCCAGCTAGATTCAGAGAAGAGTACAAAAGAGTAAAGCTGCCGACTACATCAGTCAACAGCTGCCTTATAACTAGCCTTGACTGTACACCTTCATCAGCGATACAGCCACTACTACTAATGCTAAGTAATCGTCCACTAAACACCTTGGTAATAATATCAGTAATCATCAGTAATCGTACAGTACAACCTGAGTAAGCCGTAATAGTCTATGGGTAAGATTCGGGAGTGACTTGTCATCCCGCTTATGCTGACCAACACCTGGCAAATCATGACATCACCCCCTTTACAAGGGTGAGTGCCCATGCTCAACCACCCAACTCGTTACTGTGGTAAGTCCGACATCCGTTTCGTGCTCATCTCATACCTGCCTGAGGGCATGTGCACGCCCTAGTCTTCTGGACGAGTGCATGGCCCTGTCAATGTGTATGAATATGTCGTCTTCTAGCTTCTTGATAGCCGCTTCGAGTTCGGCGATGACTTCCATGGACACATGGTAGCGTCTCACCTCAGCCTGGAGGGAGATGTCCCCCAGTCTGGCAAGAGCCTCGTCTACCTGTCGCCGTCCATGGAAGTCAGTGCAGAAATACCCGAGCTCCTCATGGGTGTACTCAGCTGCGGGTCCCATGTCTCGACAGGGTTCAGTGTGAATGTCAGCCCTGTAGATTGGCGAGTGTCCTCCCATCATCCCAAAGACCTCTGGGTTGTCCAGCATCCGAACCTGCACATACTTGGCGGGGATGCGACGCCCTTCGGGTTCGATGACCATGGGAACCCAATTCATCCCATTGTTGAGGATGAATCTGCCTGGGGTAGGCGATATGGGACAGAGAGGGCGCCTCGACGCATGCGTTCGGCGCGTAGTGATGGGCGATGGGTCGCATGCTTCCCTATAGGGGGGTAGACCGTGTGCTGCATATCCAAGCTCTGCCATTGGTCTGTAGACAACAGCAACTGGCGATGGTTGGAGCACATCATCGTGGGCTTCTCTGGTAAGGGTGCGGACTTGGAAAGGTATAGGCACGGGAGCGCAGTGGCAGTAGTTGGGGGGGTTTTCGCACTGGACGCAGACGACCTGGGCTGCGTGGTAAGACTCGTCACTGGAGTCATCTTCGTCTTCGCTGCTGTCGTGGTCAACAGCGGTGGTTGTGAGGGAGGTGGTGGAGGACTGGACAACACTTGCCTCGTTAACAACTGTATCCTCATCCATCTCTCCGCTGCCGTCCTCTTCACTATCTGATCCATCTTCCATGCTGACATTACCTCCTTCAAGAGGCCATACTCCTTCCTCATCCTCCTCCACTCGGCCACTTGCGGGAGTGGGGAATCACTTGCGAGCCTCGGCCAGGTCTTGGGTGGCTTGATCGTGCTCGGCGGTTGCTCTGACGTGTTCAAGGGCAGAGCAAAAGGGGTCATCGACGTTGTTATTGGTGTCGTAGGTGGTGAGGGTGTTGAGGACGGGGATCTCGTCAATGTTGACAATGGTGAGAGGGACATGGGACATGTTAAAGGATGTGTGAGGAGCAGATAGTGAAGATGGTCCTGTCAAGGCTGCTTTTATGTGAGTCTCAGCCCTCGGGTTAGACTGTTTGAACTTCCTTATCTCTGCCTCCGCATGGACATCATCCCACGGGACCCACTGGTTCTCTGAGTCCACATATCCCTTCCATTTGATAAGATATTGTAGTTTGCACCCTCTACCATATCTTCTGGAGTCTAGTACTTTTTCGACCTCGTATTCTTCCATGCCTTCAACTAGTTCAGGAGGTGGGCATAAATAATTTGCGCCGTGCATGCATGTTTCTTTGTAAGGCGTGAGTAAGTCTGTGTGAAACACATCATGTATCTTCCACTGCGGGGGTAGTTTGAGCTGGTAATTCACAGGGGACATCACCTGTATTATGTCAAATGGCCCCTGTCTTCTGGGCACAAGCTTGGCGGCTGGCTGATTCGTTCGTAGATTGCGCCCATCTAGCCATACTTGGTCCCCAATGGCATATTGGGGCGTATCTCGGTGTTTGACCCATGACTTCTGGGCCTTTATCATATTCTCCTGCACGTTTCGGCAAGCCTCCTTCAATTGTTCCAACCTGCTTGACACACTTGGCACATTGATTGTACCTGGCACCCATTTATCTCTTGGGTGATATCCCATTAGTGTGAAAAACGGGGTCTGCTTAGTGGTACTGCTTATCGTGTTGTTGTGAGCAAACTCTGCTAATGGTAGTTGGGCAGCCCAGTTATTTTGTCTTTCGTTTACCCAGAGTCGCAGGTATTGTTCCAACCACTGGTTGGTACATTCTGACTGTCCGTCTGTCCTTGGGTGGTATGCAGTAGAGATGTTTTGTTGGATTTGAAGAACTCGGCATAGTTCTCGCATGAACTTTGCCACGAAATGGGGATCTCGGTCACTGATTATCTTGTTTGGAAGTCCAAACCGTGGAAGGACCTTCTGCGCATATAGTATTGCGGTTTCTTCCCCCAACATCGACTCTTGACAAGGTAGGAATATGGATGTCTTTGAACAATCATGGTCTGTGATTGTCAGAATCGAGTCGTATCCGTCTGATGGAGGTAACTTAGTTATAAAATCCACCGCAATGACCTCGAAAGGCTTGGCTTCTGGTCGTGGATATATGGGTTCGAATGGGGCCTTGGTAGGTTGAGTGTTGACTTTGTGTCTCTGGCACTCCGCACACCCTTGTACATAGTCGAAAATGTCCGTCTTCATCCTGGGCCACCAGTAATGTCAAGCCAGTAGCTCATGTGTTTTTGCTATTCCTGGGTTCCCTGCCGTTAATGCATCATGGTGTTGTTTAATGACTTCCCTTAGTTCCTCATGTTTACTTGTGGTGACTACCACTCTTCCATTTTTGAACCAAACACCGTTGATCTTTTTGAGCTCGTGAGGACTAACCCACGCATTGATCCATGTTTCATCCTGTTTGATGGGTACTGGTATGACTCCTGTGATTGTCCGTATGAATATTTCGTTTGGGAGGACGGTAACTCGATCGTTGTCTTTCTCTCCAGTATCGTAATCTGGTCTTCGAGACAACACATCAGCTCTCCCATTTGCTCGTCCTTTGAGGTGGTGTATCTCGATGTCATATTCTTCTAACTCCAGTACTTCTTGAGCCACTCTTTGGCTGATCTTCTGTGGGTCTCGCCAGTATTGTAGGTTCATGTGATCAGAGAAGACTCTGACCTTGTGTGGCGATCCCACCAATAAGTACCTCCAGTTTCGTAGTGCTTTGACAATGGTGAGCAGTTCCAAGTTGTATATGTCGTAGTTGCATTCCACTTCATTGAGTGTAGCTGAGTAGAACGCTATGGGGTGTTTCTTGCCATTGGTTCCTTTCTGCATGAGAACTGCTCCAACTGCAAACCCTGATGCGTCTACTTCGAGGTCGTATTGTTCCTTTGGGTTTGGGTGAGCGAGAACTGGGTTGCTCGTGATGCGGTCCTTGAGCGTGTTGAAGGCCTGTTGTTGGGTCGATCCCCAACACCACTCAACGTCTTTCCTTGTCAGTTCATTCATTGGCTTAGCAATATTAGCAAACCGTGAATAAAGGGGCGATAAAAATTGCAGAAGCCCAAAAAACTGCACACGTCCTTCACTTTCGTTGGTGTGGGCCAAGTGCGAACGCCCGCAACTTTCGCTGGGTCCATGCGCGTCATCCCCTTTTCAAGGATTACCCCCAGGTAATCAATTGATGGGACGTGGAAGGCGCATTTGGACAACTTGAAATATAGGTCATGCGCTGCAGCAACCTCGAGTACTGCTGCAACTGCCTCCATGTGGGCGTCAGTTGTACGCTGCAGAGAGCCACAATCGTTGGTGGCGACGACAATGTCGTCCATATAGATGCAGACATGCGTCCCTTTTGTCTCGAACTTCGCTATTACTGGTCGATAAATTTCATTCATAAACGCCTGGAATGTGGCTGGTGAGTTGCAGAGTCCAAAGTACATGACCGTGGGTTCAAATAGTCCACGTCGCGTTTTAAACCGGCTTTGTGTTCATCTCCTTCCTTGATATGGATGTTGTTATACCCCTGTCTGACGTCGAACTTTGAGAAAATAACTGCTCCACCAAGGTCCGCATGAGGTCTGATATTAGCGGGAGGGGATACTGGTTTCACACTGTCCACCGGTTTATCGCTCGATAGTCTTGAACCGGGCGCAGCTTGCCGTCTTTTTTCTTGATGAAGAAGAAGGATGATGTGTAAGGTGATTGCAAAGGTCTAATGTACCCTTTTTTGAGATGGTCATTGATGAAGTCGTCCAAAGCGTCTTCTTCAACGCGAGTCATCGGGTAAATTCTACACGTGAGTGACTTTGGGGTGTCAGGTTGGAGCGTTATTGCATGGTCACACGGCCATCGTCCTGGGAGTCTAGTCGACGCTTCCTTGTCAAAGACTTTGCAGAACGGTTCATATTGTGGGGGTAGAATGGGTACTCCTTCCTCCTTGGGTTTGGCAGCAATGGCGTGTTCGACAGTGGGAAGTAGTATCCGTCTTCTGCATGACTCTTCTTGCTCCAGTTGTTCTACGATGCTTTCTTTTGATCTAGTTAGCAAATGGGCCAGAACATCGCATCTGTTGGCTGGGTTGACTGTTTTGATCATAATTGGAAGGTGTGTGTGGTGGATCGTCCCTCGCCTCCAGTCAAACTGGGGTTCATAGGCCACTGACCAAGGGTAGAAACCTCATCTCTTTGTCGTTTCCTTTGACACTGACTCGAAGAATTACGTAATGAGTTATGTGTCCTGCTTTGTTTGTGGTATCATCGATGTTGTAGATCCGTTTGGGCTTATCTAGCAACCGTGTTTTTATCCCCATTTGTTTGAGGAAGCTGTCGCTCACAAAATTATCAGTGGCTCCTGAGTCCACTAGTGCTTTCAGTTCGGCCTTGTCGTAATGTGTGTGTAGTAGTTGAACTGGAACTTGCATAGATTGGTAGCGCATAATGTACACAGAGTTACAACGAAATGCCCTCACCCAGGCCATCGGGTTCAGGCATCTGAAAAATCTTCCCCATCAACTTTTGCAAGATGAGGTCCTTTACATCATCTCCTTCGCTGGCTACTCCCCTCAGCCAGTCTTCTGCCTTGTCTTCATCAGTCTTTGGCCTTTCTTTGGTGCTCCTGATCTGGTTGCGTTTATTTCATCTTGGCTGGCAACAGTCTCGGCTGATGTGCCCTAGTTTGTCGCAGTTATAGCACCGGACTTGACTAAAGTCTGGTCGATTTCCATGTTGTCTTTGGAGGTAACCCCCTCTTGGTGGGAAAGGAGGTCGTGGGGTATTGAGGACGTCCTCGGCTCCTGCGAGTCTTCCTTTGACTCGGTCTGCCGATGTATCCATTGCATCAGGGTGCGATAGCGGAGCAAGCAACTTTGCCAATGCTCCCAATTGATTTTTGTTAACGCCGCTTTTGAAGGTATCGAGGTTACCTTGTACCGTCTGCATGTGTATCCACTTTTGTTGTCTCTTGAGGGCCGATGCCCTCCAATCTTCGTACGTTCGTGGATCATCATGTTGATACATCGCTTCATAGAGCGCTCTTGGTAACCCTTTTATGAAGTACTTGAGGGTCTGCTCAGCATTGATGTCGTACCCCGTGTATCGAACCAGTTGTTCAAATAACGCGATATAGTCGTCGATTCTTCCCTCCTTCATTCGTATTCCAGCATTGAGCTGTGCTTGCGCTCTTTCCTTGCTGAGGACATCGGCAAATTGCCTCCTAAAGGCTTGTAGGATATTATCCCATAGCCTATTGTCGAACTGGCTGACTCCTTGTGTTACTTCTCCTACCAACCACTGACTTGCAGACATGACCCAGGTGTTAACCAGGTCTCCCTGAATATAGGTGAGGAACAACATAGCTTTCTGATATCGGTTCCTCATTGCGGTGTGGCTGGCGTTTACTCTGGTGTATACTTCCCATTGAAGGATGAACCCTTCAACTTTTGACCGATCTCCGCTGAAGGGACTTGGTGGGTTTCCTATGAACTTGTCTGTTGAGGGGGCTAGCGCATTTTGTGGTTGTCCCCCTCCTCCTTGCGGTGGTGGGCCTCCTCCTCCTCCTTGCGGTGATGGGTCTCTTCCTATGTCAGGTTGACATCTGAAGGGGTATCCTCGTATCCCTTCGCCTCGATTGATTCTTGATGGGGGAGGTGGTTCGTTATAGTCAAAATCGAATCCTCCTGGTTGGTCTGGTTGGTCGGGGCCCATGGCCCGTCATGCTGCTTGTAGACCCACCGGGTCCATGTCTACCACATGTCCGGTTCGTTCGTCGATTACTAGTGGCCTTGGCTCTTCAATCGTCGTTTGAGTCGCCATTCTGATAGGATCAGGGATGTGTAACATAGCTGTTTGGTGGGTAATCTCGTCTACCCCTGGTTCGTATTCATGGGTCTGGATGACTTTGGGTTCTTCTGGAGTTGGTGGTGTGTATACTCATTCGCTTGTGTGACTGGTGTCTGATCTTGCAGGTGTTCAGTGTTGTAGTTCCAGGGATATAGGTTTGGCTTGTTCGGCTTCCTCGGGTTGTCCATCGATTCTTCCTTGTTCTTCAACTGGTCAAGGTCCGTTAGTGGTATGTTGCAGTTGAGATCGTCGCCAGCTGGTCTGGCCGCTTCAAAGTGTTGGAGGGTTTGGTTCCACCTGAGTTCTACCCAGCAGCACCTTTCATGATGAAAGATGATAGGGTGGAATCGTTGAGCAGTGGCTGCCTCTGCATAGTATCCTGTATTTAAGTGCTCTAGGTCTCCAGCCTTCTGTCGTCGTGGATCGTCCTCCACCGGACTCGGTTTATAACGTATCTTGCGGGAGCGTCTCTTTCCCAAGAGTTGATCTGAAAAGGTTGGAATTCCCAACCGTCCTTTGTTGTAACTGTCGCCACGGCGTATAGGAGAGCTTTACTCTGATGTTATGGTCGGCTACCGACCCGAGCCTGACTTAGGCTAAGATACGCGATGGCGAAAAGAAGAGAGGACTTAGCAAAGCAAGTCAACACGCGCAGGCGTGACAAGATGTAAGGACACCTAAAAGTGCCTTCCTAAGGGAGCGATGACGACGGGCCGGGCGGTTCGTAGAGAAGAAGCCCCGGCTAGATTCAGAGAAGAGTACAAAAGAGTAAAGCTGCCGACTACATCAGTCAACAGCTGCCTTATAACTAGCCTTGACTGTACGCCTTCCTCAGCGATACAGCCACTACTACTAATGCTAAGTAATCATCCACTAAACACCTTGGTAATAATATCAGTAATCATCAGTAATCGTACGGTACGACCTGAGTAAGCCGTAATAGTCTATGGGTAAGATTCGGGAGCGACTTGTCATCCCGCTTACGCTGACCAACACCTGGCGAATCATGACAGCATGGATATCCACTTGTCCATAGTAATCGTACATTTAGTAGTGCAACACACAAGATCACGTGACCAATCCAAAACTGTACCGTAACATAGATGTTACACTCAGACCCTGATCAACCTGGCAAAGTCAGCAAGCAATGCAAGTGCCTTCACGAGCATTGGAAGAATTGCCACGATTACCCAGAGGCGCATACCTGGGGGGCACGTGATCAAGAGGACATCGAAGAGGAAGAGGCCGTACACGCACTCATAGTGGCAGAAGACGACAGCTACCTAGCCTATGATGAGGCGTGCAAAGTCCACCAGTTCGTGAGTAACTTGATAACTCGCGGTACAACCCCAGATGCTGGCAGGAAGGTCATTACAGGACAGATGAGGGTCACGTGACATGGTCATGTGATAAAGTCCCAGGTCATGGAGCTGACCTAATCGATAAGTCACGGGACTCGCGGTGTAGAAGGATTGTCCCAGGTCACAGTATGTATCTGACCTAACCCATAACTCAGGGGACATTGGAAGAAGCCATGGAACTTGGCGGAAGACAGTTGTGTCCCGAAGATGACCAACGACGACAGATTGTGATTGCGTGGTGTAAGACCAGCGGCTTGATGTTGGAACGGACTCCAGCGGGCCGTGGCTTGATGTTGGACAGTATTCCAGCGGGCCGGGTTTGATCCCCTTTTGGGTATGTGTTCAAGATGGATTAGTCCAAGGAGCGCCTGTGTTAGCGCCGAGCCATTTGCTTATTGACGCACTATTATTGGCTTACTGTTGTGGATGACAGTTTCTTACTGTTCAATTACTCATGGTTGGTGATCGCTTACTTATGTGATGAGGGGCTTATTGATGCCTCATGGTTGCTTACTCACTGGTTGGAGGTGCTCAGTCACTCATTGGTGAGGACACTTACTTATGGCTTATTGATGCCTTATTCATGTGCTTATTGACCTGTGAGTCATTATGCTTGTTCTCTTACTCATACTATGTTTGTTGCCTTTGTGGCTTGATGGATGATTACCCTTTATGGTTTCTCAGTTACTATATATACTGTACAAGTTGCGCTATGGTTCGCTAGCTTAGTTGTCTTGAAATCCACCTGTACTCTTCTCAGGAATTTCAGACAGTCTTATAGCAGAGTCATTGTTCATTGTGACTATCTTGTTGCCAACTTAAGTGTTAGGCGTTGCCACCTTGTAACGAACTTCAAGCTAGGCGGTTTTAGGGGACTTCTTGGTTATTTCCCCTTTACAAGTCGTTCAAAGTCGTTCCTGAGTTCAGAAGCCATGCGCTTTGCTCAGTGTTGAAGCAAGGAAGACCCATTGGATCCAAGTTGGATCAACGTTCAGTGGAAACGTTACAATAGAGGCTACTGATGCAACCATCAATATTCCCAGAAATGTGGAGAAACATTATGGTGCTCCCAGTGACAAATGTAAAGGTGAGCTCCTTATTTTTATGGCATGTTCTGAATGTGCAAGGAATTTCTGCCAAGGCAGTTGTTACAAGATCAGCAGCAAAAAGCAAAGTGGCTGAGTGGGTTGAAACAACTGCTGCCAGTGCATCCAAGGGAAATGCTGGAGATGATGAAAATGTAAGTAATTGAGTTGAAATGAAATATTTGCTGAAGGAACTATTTATTCGGCAGCTTGTAGATGATCCTCCCCGAACTTGAGGTCGAAAGGCACACAGGCTACAAGACAAATACAGAGGAACATCAGCTGCAAAGGCAAGTTACCAAAAGAGAACAAGGTCGCAAGTCAAAGCAAATGGGAAACAAACTAAGAAGATAGATTCCCAAAGGCAGAAGTCACCGAACCTAGAAGATAGCTGCAATGAAAGCTGGCAAGATGAGCCTGTACCCATAGAAGAGAGCCCAAGCAGAAGACAGGATGGTAGAAATGAAGAGGGATTTCATGTGCATACTATGCTGTCTTTTGCATCTGGTTTATGCTTATCACATAGGCTAAAGGCAAAGACAATGACAAAACATTCAAAGACCTCAAATTGGAGGTACAGGCTTTGACAGTAAGATGCAATGAGTATGAGAGGATAATTAAGGATCTCCAATCAGCACATGATACCCACAAGAATATCCTGGAGATGCTTTGGCAGCAAATTGTCAATCTACATGATTCTCAGGGTACCCTGAGTGGCGCATACAGTGAAAGAACTATGATCTCGTATCATGAATAGAGCCTATGTCTCATACACTGTCCATAGGACTTATAGGACACAAACAAGAATTAGATACAGCATGTATTTCATGTCTGTTGTATTGTATCATCAGGGAAAGATATCTCGTGATTGCATCAGCCCTAGCCTGTCAATTACGATGATGGGCCCACCATGGGTTTTGGCAGCATGGCATGCCCATCCGACCAAGTCGTCAGCTGTACATGTGGGCCCATGCATAATATATGTCCTATCTCACTTCCTGTGCCCACATGGGCTTCACTGATGTATTAGCCATTAATTGTCAGTCAAACCAATGAGCCCATTCATGAGTTTCAGCAGCATGGCATGGGAATGGTACTAGCCACATCTGACTTGGTGGGCAACTGTCATGTGGGCCCATGCATAATGTATGTGCTGTCTCACTTCCTGCACTGCCTGCATGGGTTACAGCGACACAATAGCACAGAAATTGTCCACCATGTCAATGGGCCCAACCCATAAACTTCAGCAGGATGGCATGGCAATTGCACTGACCCCATCCCACCAAGTCGGCAGCTGTCATGCAGGCCCAATCATGATGCGTGTACTTTCTTAGTTGAGTGTGCCCACATGGGTTTCATCAACACAGTAGCCTACACTTGTCAGCCATGTTAATGAGCCGACTTATGAGTTTTGCCAGCATAGGATTGAAATGGTACTGGCCCCATACAACCAAGTCTGCAGCTGTACATGTGGGCCCATGCATAATATATGTGGTGTCTCGCTTCCTGTGCCTGCATGGGCTTTGCTGATGTAATAGCCACAATTTGTCAGCCAAAGCAATGGGCCTGCCCATGAGTTTAGGCAGCATGATATGGCAATCACGCTGGACCCATCCAACAAGGTCGGCAGCTGTTGTGTGGGCCTAAGCATAATGTACATGCTTTGAAGGCTTCCTGCGCCGCCTGCATGGGTTTCATCAACCCAATAGCCCAAAATTATCATCTGTGTCAATGAGCAACCCCTTGAGCTTCAGGAGCATGGGTTGGAAAAGGCACTGGCCCCATCCGACCAGGTCGGCAGCTGTATGCGTGTGCTCATGCATAATATACACCCTGTCTCCTTCCTCCACCTGCATGGGTTTCATTGACCTGATAGTGTAACGTTTCTACCAAACGTTGTTCCGACTTGGAACTCTTGATGGCCTTGAACCAAATAACAGACTGACAGCAGTTGAATAACAATGGTCGAACACAAAAGACAAACCAAAGGACAATGGCTTCGCCTTATACTGGAAGGATACAACAGGGATCTTCAAGAGATGAGAGGACAGACCACACAAGGATCAACAAGATGAGAGGAACAGGCAAACTAGCCAACACTTCAATTGTTCGAGGTAGATCTCAAGACAACGAAGATAAGGTCTCGTCTATCAAGACAGAGCACCTTATATACACTACAGGGCTGACTCCTAATCTGAGTCCCAAAGAAATAACAGGTATCGTACCATATCGTATCATCCAATCAGCTATCAGGGATAAACAACCCAAGCTTACAACCAATCAATGAACACGGATAAGCCCATACAGTACATGAGGCAGAAGGCCCCACTATGAGTCAGAGATAACACTATGTGACTCACTATCGTCCAATAATTGTCTGGCGCAACATCAGCGCATCATAAGTACAGCCATCAGGCAACATCAGAATGTTCCAATCAGAAATAACCCAAACAGGACAAAGCCTAACCATAGTTGGGAATCCCGCATCCAACCCTTCTCAGGAATTATGACTTGACCAGAGGAAACCATTTCTCTATTCCCCGTGACTTATCCTTTAGACCAGATCCCGTGGTCTGGGGGTTGCTGATCACATGACTAATCATGTGACTCAGACTTACACAGTCCTAAACGAACAACATCGCCAGTGTTGTTGTCCACAATGAAATGATCTTCAGTACTCAACATTCGCACGACCTCATATGTCTCATCTGCATCCAATTGCAGCACATCTTCATCCTCTTCTTCAGTGAACCGCACTTCAGGGGGGTCTTCAGCCTTCACAGGCAATGCGAATCGTACTTTCATCGGCTTGGTGACACCGCTGGCCATGACACGTGATCCGCACGTGACAGATAGCCTAAACTTGTCAACCATGTCAATGGGCCCACACATGCTTCAGCAGCATGGTATGGCAATGGCAGTGACCTCATGTGATCAGGTTAGTAGCTGTACGTGTCAGCCCATGAATAATATATGTCCTATCTCCTTCCTCCACCCACATGGGTTTCATTGACTCGATAGCCCAAATCTGTCAGCCAGTCTGTGGGCCAACTCATGGATTTGGAAGCACAGTATGGCAATGGCAGTGGCCCATGCATCAGGTCAGTGGCTGTACGTGTGGGCTCATGCATGATATATGTCCTGTCTCCTTCCTCTGCCCACATGGGTTTCATCAACCCAATAGCCCAAACCTGTCTGTGAAGTCTGTGGGCCCACTTGTGGGTTTCGGCAGCACAGTATGGCAATGGCAGTGGCCCCATGCGATCAGGTCAGTAGCTGTACGTGTCAGCCCATGCATAATATCCATCCTATCTCCCTCCTCTGCCCACATGGGCTTCATCAACCCAATAGCCCAAACCTGTCAGCCAAGTCTGCAGGCCCACTCGTGAGCTTCAGCAGCACAGTATGGGAATGTCAGTGGCCCCATGTGATCAGGTCGGTAGCTGTATGTGTCAGCCCATGCATGATATACATTCTATCTCCTTCATGTGTCTGCATGGGTTTCATCAATGGAATAGCCTAAACTTGTCAGCCATGTCAATGGGCCCACTCATTGGCTTCGGCAGCATGGTATGGCAATGGTAGTGGCCCCATGCAATCAGGTCGGTAGCTGTATGTGTGGGCCCATGCATGATATATGCCCTGTCTTCTTCCCATGCCTGCATGGGTTTCATCGACATCTTAGCCAAAAACTATCAGCCACATCTATGGGCCCACCTGTTGGTTTTGGCAGTGCAGTATGGCAATGGTATCAGCCCCATCCAAGGAACTCAGCAATTTTATTTATGGGCCCCTTTGTGATATAAGTCCATTTTCATTGATGGGCCCACTTGGGCTTTCCTGACACATTACATCACTATGCATGTGGGCTTTCATGATGCCATTGTTTATATCTTGTGACATTATGTGGTACATCAGGAAAATGTCAAAAAAACTTATTGTGCTTGAGCATGCTTATTAGAGGCCATAAGCACTGTTAAGCAAAAATGTGAAATGCTTGGGGAGCTTGGTGTAAGCACGCTGTACTTGGCATAAGTCAAGTCTTCTCATGAATTAACTTATGGGCCACTTAAATGGCTTATTTCAGGCTGATTGACATGCTTGTAAGACTTATGAGCCTTATTTTTGGCTAAGTCTTACTGAGCTTGGGCAAAGCGTGCTAAGTACCATTTTAAGCACTCATTCAAGTACATCTTAAGTCCATTCAAGTTCAACAAAGTCTCTACAAGCACTACAAATATACTAAGAATCTAAGCACTGAGAGTTTCAAAAGTCAAATAAGCTTTTTAAGCCTGAGGTCACCCTAAGTCATTTTGGGTCAAGCTAAGTTTCTACAAGTACACAAGTACTACAAGCATATCTTCAAGTTCCAAGCGGATCAAATGTATAAGAGAAATTTGTAACCATAAGCACACTATTTGGGTCCAAGCATTTCAAGTGATGGGATGCAACCAAAGTGTGTATTGATCTACAAGCTACCAAAGCATTCCAAATACATGTAAGCATCGCGTATGCCCTAAGCGGTAGAAGATGTCAAAGCAGTGGAAGATGGAAAAGCAGTCCGATGTGATAAGCGAAAGAAAAGTAGTTCATTCGGCACAAGCGCATCAAGCATAAAAAGGTGCCCCAGTACTGTAGTGATGGTAAATGAAAGTTGAAATTGAATGATATGATACTGGCAACACAAATCCTGAGATCACATCAGCTGGGTCAGGGGACTTGGAGGAAAGGGGGAAAAGGAAAAGACTTACATGCTTCATCTGAGCCCAAGTCCGAGTCGGCGTCCAAACCAGAGTTATCAATCAGGCATGCACATTCGTCATCCTCGTTAACAACGGTTTCTGTTGGAACAGTGTCACTCTTGTTGAAAAAATGACTGGGCTTCATATACACCCAAGTGCTGTCGATGATCACACCAAACTTAGCTATTGAGAGTGCTCTCGCCGACTTGGCATAACTCTGAGATGCTTTACCCCAAGCAGCATCACTGAAACCTGTCTGACGTGTGGAATCCTTGCTGGGGGAAATGTTAAGTGTATGAGGAAATGTGACTGTCTTGCCTCTGGCCACCCTGGCTATTGTGATCATCAATATGCCTCTCGCAACCAAAGTCAGTGCCCTCTCCACCTACAAAAGTTCAACAATCTTCTGACGAAGACAATAAAGAGACTCACAGACACAGTGGCCAGGCCTAGGCTGCCAGTAGCCATGGGAGTTTGTTCAAGTTGAGGACCGTGGAGGTTGGGAACCACCTGGGCGCCTTCTGTAGCTGTGAGGTGCGCAGCGAACGTTTGGATCACCAATGGGCTGTGAAAGAGCCCCTTCCATTTCTGCATTAAATAGTTTTTCAGACACGTGTGCAAGATGACATGCTGGCTCACGTACCTTTTTGTCCTCGTGCTTTGAGTCCTTGTACAAGAAATGAAGATCTTCAAGGTAATCCTTAGTGAAACTTTGACACTCTTCATCTGAGTTTTGAAATTGCACTTGAGAGTCGAAAAATGCTAAAAGGACCACGATGCCAGTGGACCCAATAACATTTTGCCACGAGTCCACACAGTGTTGAATAGTCTGTCAAAGTATTAGTATTGCCCTGAACCGAACAAGTAGTACCCACTTTTTGATATACCGCAGAGGATGTCTCTATCTTGTACTTAAAAGAGCTAGTCGCATCCCAGATCTTTTGCATCACCTCAAGAGCCTGTGCAACAGGGACAATCCAAGGGTCCACGGTTTGAGCAATGAAGGTCATATATGTCGAGACAAATGTAGCCCGGAACCATCTCGCTTCGATAAATGATGGAAGCTCGTCTGATGATTTATTAGATGCAGACTTGCTGGATTTGAGGACTACAAGTTCCTAGATTGGGACAGGAACTCAGGTGACGACCAACGCATGATCCAAAGGGACTTACATCACTGGTGACTTGCTTCTTTCCTTTTGGGGGGCTATTGATAGTGACCAGCCGTTCCTCGCCCTTAGTCTCATCATTGTCTGAGAGGCTGGCGTCAGACACTACAGCAATCAACTTCGAGTCCTTTGGTTCAGCCTTTTTTCCAGCGGAGACTTCCAAATGACAACTGACAGTCTTGACATTACAGGAATTGATAGACGGCACAGACGAGCGACTTCGACTAGTTCCAGTGGTAAGTGATGGTACACCAGTTTTAGACAAGGTTTTAGAACAAGAACTAGTTGGTGCTGTGATGTGGCTGGGAACACTGCGCGAGGCTGGCGCCACATTGTCGGGAACTCCTGCTGCCCATTCATTGATCATATTGCAGTGTCTCCGCTTTTTGGACAGTGACAAGTCACTGAGCATCCAGTAAAAAAGAGTGGTTTCGTCAAGTGTTAACAGTGAGTCAAACATGAAGTAACAGGCAAGACGATGGTGGGTGTGCTTACGTTTCCTTATGGTCCTTTTTCCTTTTCAAAGGATCTTTTGACATCCGATCGGAGTTTGTAGCCATTATCTTTTCAGAACCTAGAGGCACCGATGCTTCTTTTTCCAACCCTCTCTGGCTACCTGCGTCCTTGGGTCCTTGTGACATCGCATCCACCATATTGCCATACGAATGCTCCTTGATCGTCTTCGCGGCCATGTTGATCTCATCTCACACGTTGTCTTCTTTGCTTGCTTCTTTGCCTTGGGCACTTGACATGGCTCTGTGTCTTGCTCTGTGTTGTGAGAGGCCATCGTTTCGTCCTCCGACTCATCAACGTGCTTTGTTCTTCTTGTGGTTGCCCCAGTCGTCACTGACATAGCATTGCTGCAGGACTTGAGCTTTTTAGAAGTCAGAGCTGGCACATCGCTTTCAGAGGAGTCATTCTCGGTCAGCGTTGCAGATTTGGCTGGCTTGAATAAGGCTCCATCAAAGTCAGATGTATCAACTTTGCTCGTTGCTGCGATTGAGGTGAGGCCAGAATAGGCTGGGTTCCGGCGTCGTGGCCTCTTTTTTGGAGTGAAGAGGGGGCGGGGGGTAGCATCAACTAAGTCTTCTTCAGCTAAATCAGCAACCTCAAACTCAGCCATGCATTTGATGCTGTTCTGCTTAGCTTCTTCACAAGAAGCCTTGGCTTGAGCTTTAGCCATATGCTCCTCTGCAACCTGTGCTGCAGTTTGGTGAGTCTTTGGTTTGTCAGCGAACCCTGGATTGGCAGTCTTATTTTTTACCTGAGTATTCATTTGGAGTTCAGTTACACTAGACCGAGGTGTTGAATGAGGTTGAAGAGTATAGGGAAAACGTTGACTGACAAGGGGTGTGTAAAAAAAATGCCAACAAGTCGTTGGAAATTATTAACTGGTGAAAAGCAGGATTCAAGACAGACTAACGGTGCCAATAAGCGAGTTTCAACTTTACCACACCATCTTACCCTCTCGCCCAGAAAGAATCCTGGTGAATTCTGATGGATGTGAATGTACAAGATTGAAAAAGTTCAATAGGGTTCAAAATTTGAGACTATAGTATGCAATTGAATTCATTTCCCATTGAATCCAAATGATTTCACTTGCATACTAATTGAACTCATATGAAAATTACTTTTTTGCAATTGCACATGAATGAACAGAATTGGATTCAAATGAATAATGGCATTATGATGCAATCCACTATGCTATGCTACAATTCTGATGCTACGCAAGATGCTACGCTTGTCCGAATGCAAACCAGGGTACTATGAAAAATCCTAAGTCGAATGGGGCGTAGTCAGTGTGATTCCAAGTAGGGCCATTGGTGCGCACCTGTAAACCGTCAAGGCGGTTCACGCCAAGCTCAACTCAGCAGTGCTCTTCGCCTCCATCAAGCGCTGGGGGGTGAATGGAGGAGCGATAACTGAGGGGAATTCATCGCAAGGCGTTGTGGGGCAACCTGAATTTGTTTCTGTTTCTGCTGCTTCTTCTCAAGCTGCATGGAACACATCCACCGAATAGCTTTTTCCTGCTCATGTGCTCCTTCTAGTGATGGTTGGACTTCTGTCTGGTGGGCTGGTGGGGTTGGTAGTGGTGCACTATGTTGTTCCCTTTTGGGAGCAGGAGTGATGCTTTCATCAGGTTCCATGTGTGGTTCTCCTACAGCATTGACGTCCATATCTGTGTCTTCCTGCAGGTAGATGTCTTCCACAATTGAGGGAGATACCAGAGCTTCATGTCACGTACTGTGCCATGCGGTCATGTGACATTCGGCGCACGTGCTGCCTGCGAAGGCATGCAAAGAATATCTGAAGACTTGGTGAGAATGCACGTGACTGTGGGAAGTTCCAGTCATGTGACCGGGTCAGGTGAGAACCCATTGCCGGCTTATCAGAAGCCAAGGTCGTTCCAGACCCTTATCTTGGGGTTCTGATGGATATTTCTGATGGATACTATATTTAGCGTATCTCTGAGTCAGTATGACTCTTATCACTGATAGCCCTTAAGGCTATCCACCATGTGTTGTGGAGTAGTGGAGCATCAGTGATGGATGCATCTTATTGGAGGATAAGCCGTATGCTTATCTTCAGTATATTAGGGTTTGGCCGGGAGCTTAGGTTGAAACCCAGCTCCTGAGCAGTATATAGAGTGGTGCTGAGGACGGTAGAGTCCTTAGCTTTACATTCCCATATTCCCCTAACGTCTACTTGGGGTTTCCCTGCTAATGTATTGCTGTCCATTCATTCATGTCTGCTTCTCTCTTGTCCCTTTGTGGACTTCTATCTATGGCTGTTTCCATTCAACTTGGATCAGTCCTTCTCTCCATTCGGCTATTCCAGGTGTCATGCGGATAGTGTCGTCTCTCGTCAACGTCAAGTGTTCCAGTACTACAGGTCAAGGCAGTACTGAAGGTAGCGTTGGGTCGAAATGTTACATTCAGGTCTCGATTCCTCGATGATTTTGGCAGCCAACTGATCTGAGTCAGTCTCCATAGGTGTGACAGGGGTGATTCTGACCCTGTACGTCGAAACCGTTTGAGGCAGCGATGACAGCATCCGCATCTGAGGCCTGCTGGAAGTTAGCGAAGGTGAGACTCAAAAGAGCCCAGCTGGAACACACACCAGTGATAGTGCCCCTCCTCCTGCAAACGACTCACAATAAACTCCACCAGTAAGCCCTCCCGATCGATCACGTGTGCCTTGTAGCCCCCTGAGCCCCGCCGCACGTGCGTGTACTCCACATAGCACTCGTTGTTGTTGTCCTCTTCTGGTGGCCAGCGCTGGTTAGCTTATGTATGGGAATTCTACACTTACCTCCTTCGCCTGCTGGGGCCGAGGTATATTTGTAAGCCGTCCATATGTCACAGTCTTCGACTTTTCCAGCTAATCACTCCAATGCTGACACTTTGTGCGTTCCATTGTGTGGTAAAGATTTTGGAGGCTTCACGATGCTCTGTGTGTGAGTAGTGCTCCAGTCAATTACTGTACTTACTGGCTTTCCTTCCCTTCCTGTTTGTTATGCTCAGACCCTGCTCAACCTGCCACAACCCACAGACAGCGCAAGTGTCTGCATGAACACTGGAAGAATTGCCATGATTACCCAGAGGTGCATACCTGGGAGGCACGTGATCAAAAGGACATTGAAGAGGAAGAGGCCGTACGCGCACTCGTAGCGGCAGAAGACGATAGCTACCTCGCCAATGACGAGGCGTGCAGAGTCCGCCAGCTTGTGAGTAACATGATAACTCGCGGTAGATCTCCAGATGCTGGCAGGAAGGTCATTACAGGACGGATGAGGGTCACGTGACACGGTCATGTGACAAGTCCCAGGTCATGGAGCTGACCTAATCGATAAGTCACGGGACTCGCGGTGTAGAAGGATTGTCCCAGGCCACAGTACGTATCTGGCCTAACTCATAACTCAGGGGACGTTGGAAGAAGCCATAGAACTTGGCGGAAGACAGTTGTGTCCCAAAGACGACCAACGATGACGGATAGCGATTGTGTGGTGTAAGACCAGCGACCTGAAGCTGCAGATATCAGCGGGCCGTGGCTGCCGTTGGGACGCACTCCAGCGGGCCGGGTTTAATCCCCTTTCAGGTATGTGTTCAAGATGGATTAGTCCAAGGAGTGCCTGTGTTAGTGCCTAGCCCTTTGCTTATTGATGCATTATTATGGCTGACTGTTGTGGATGACATTTTCCCCTATGCTTACCATTGTGATTGGTGATTGCTTAGTGTCCTTAGTCACGCACTTACTCATGCTTATCATTGTGCTTACTGATGTGATTAGACATTGCTTATTGATGTGTGAGTCATCCTTTGTGATCTATTACTCATACTATGTGTGTCGCCTTTGTGGCTTGACAGACATTTACTATAAATACTATACAAGTTGCACTATGGTTCGCTAGCTTAGTTGTCTTGAAATCCACCTGTACTCTTCTCAGGAAGTTCAGACAGTCTTATAGCAGAGTCATTGTTCTTTGTGACTATCTTGTTGCCAACTTAAGTGTTAGGCATTGCCACCTTGAAACGTACCTCAAGCTAGGCGGTCTTAGGGGACCTTATTGGTTGTTTTCCCCTCTACAAGTTGTTCAAGTCGTTCCTGAGTTCAGAAGCCGTGTGCTTTGCTCAGAGTTGAAGCAAGGAAGACCCATTGGATCCAAGTTGGATCAAGTCCAGTGGAAACGTTACACTGTTCGCGTATTGCCTGAGCTTCTTCAGTTCTTTAGTCCACCGCCGGTTGCTTTAATTCCTAGGTCAATAGTAGGCAATGGGCATGAGTATGCGCGTTAGCACTGCGTAACGTATAGTACAATAAGATAAGACTTATGAGAAGAGCCTTGTCGGGTGTAAAACAGGTGGGATTGATGCAGCCGTCCACTGGCAGAGGTACTCCGCGTGAGAGAGGTAGAACATTAAACAAAAATGAATGATGTGAAGTAAATGAGATGGGATGCAAGCGCTATACTATATTCCCCCCCCCCCCTACCCCATGCTAACCAGACTTCCGCCAGCATCCATACGCTTTGTTAGTGGGGTAGACGTGTTGTCTTCTGAGGGAGGTACCATCCCATCGCACAAATTCGACGGTGAGGTGACCACCCTCTCTCGCCTTTCCACTCTCCCCATGCCAGGGAGTTGGTCTGAATGCCGTCAGAGTTCAGAATGCTTCAGTGGGAATGTGGGACGTACACTACATCGGCGATCTCAACACCCTTCTTCTCCAGCTTGAATCTCGCATAGTGCTTATGTATGCGGTCCGCTGCCTTGCTTTGTTCAAGGGGTTTGGTGCCCAGAGGGTGCGCCAGATGATGTGTTGAAGTGGCATGGCAGTTGTGGATAGAGATGACTTTGGTTTGGAGTAGTGGGCAACGGAGAAAGTAAGTGTGGTTGTGGGTTGGGTAACAGTGTGAAGAGAGGTGCGCAAACATTTTGTCAGCCCGAGAGTATTGACAAGCAAAACAATAATTCTTGTGCAAATTAAAGACGGTGCCTTACCTCCAAATGATTTCAAACTCATCATGGGCTCCAACAAAGCTGGCGAGGCAGCTGCAGAGCCGTTTCAGTGAGCACGTGAGCATGGAGGCCTGCGATAGCACTGAGGACCCAACGCAGCCAGACAATGTGCCCAAGCTGCTTGACATGGAACATGTGCAGGAAGAAATGAAAAATCAGTTGTTTGAAGGCCTATGCATTGTCAACACAAGGAGATGAATGCTAGTGATGATGAAGATGAAGAAAGCAACAATTATTCGTGGTGAGTTTGGTGGTGGTAGTGGTGGCAGCGGCAGCAGCAGCAATGGTGATAGCATAATTACTGTACAGAATGAAATTTGTTTCAAATAAGTCGACTTGAGCAGCATCGTAGTGAGAACAGAAAACAGATGATGATTTCGAGAAGGGTCTTGTGTTTGGCAATAAAAGGGATGTTTTTGATGACAATAGCCGTGGGTATAATTTCGTCTTCAGCACCTTGATTGGAGGGCGGAATGCTCGGGGAATTAATGTGAGGAAGAGGTGGCGAGCCTCCACCTGAGGAAAGGTCAGAACTATTCGGAGAAGAAAGAGAGCGATCATCAGGGAAAGTCGAACCACCATCAAGCCATTGCTGCAAGAAGATCATAACTGTGATAAAATGAGTAAGTGAAGGGGGAAATAGAAGGCACACAGAGGGGAGGCCAGCTTGAGCGGTCTTGCTGTTCTTGAGAGCTTGTTGGTTCATGCTGAGAGGATTTAAAGGGAGCAGACCTGGGGGAACAGGAGGAGCAGTAGCGAAATGATACTGAGACTTGAGGTTTCCCTAAGAGCTGCCGTAATTGTAAGTGTTGTGAAGATGTGTGTGGTGGTTGAGATAAGAGGGACAGCAGAGAGATATCAGAGTAGAAAAGGTCATGACGATATGATTAACAGTGAACAGGACAATTGAGATGAAGATGGTGATCATAAGTGTGCTGAAGACGTGTGTTGGGGCTAAGATGAGAAGGACAGCAGAGAGATATCGGGAGATTCTGAAAGTGCAACTTAGCCACAAATATTAATTTTTGTCATATGACATATTGCTACAATGAACTGCATATTCAAGGAAATTCACTCAGATTGAATAAAGTTCAATAGTGTTCCAAGAGATAGACAAAATGCAATATAATTCATTTCTTATTGAATTCAAATAATTTGAATTGCGTTCTGATTGAACTGCTATGTATGGGTAAATACTTAAAATGCCATCTTGAATGAATGATGATCAGTGTATTTGTTGACATAGAAGCTAGTGAAAACATTGAGTGTGTCTGTGAAGGAAAGGGTCAGCGACACTTGTTACTGCCAAATACCGGAAGAAGGTGAGCTGCGTGAACAATGGTATCAAGGTGGAGAATAGCAACAGGGCATTCGTCACCATCGTCATCCATTTCTTCTACTACCCACATGCCTGTGTTCTCATCCGATGAATCTCCCATACGAGATAACCAATGCACAAGGGCGCAAGGATATTGGACGCCTCCATGAGTGAAAGAGAAGAATAGCCTTACGTGAGCGACACTGAGACCATGCATACCTGTTTCCGCAGGGTCAGTGTTAATGAAGACAGTGTCATAACACCTGGGGCCATTCCTCCACGATTTCACTGCACGTAGATGTTCACGATGCATGCTGCCTACACCTGAAAGATCACTGGGAGCGTAGAATGTGGCAATGGCTGAAGGGTAAACAGTAATCTTCCCATAAAATGAGGGAAGGTCTGCGAGACTGGTATCGAAATCCGACTTGGGATGCTCTTGATCACGAATAAATCATTTTATGAGGTCGGTGAAGTCAGGTTCTTTGAGTTCAGCGGCCATATCGCTGGGGTAACCTTTGCATACTGTAAGTGTAGTTCAGTATACTCCACATTATATAGACATATGTTACACACACGATTTCTTTCCAAGATTGATGCTGGCCTCCACTGTGGGACCAGCCACTTTGCCATCCTCATTGCCGTCCTCATCACCATCCTTGTCATCATTAACTTCACCTTTGCCACTGTCGTCGCTGGTGGGTCCGCATTCTTGATTGATCAGGGAATGTGGTAGAATATGATCAGCTGCAGCTTGGGTTCCTAGCGATTACATCCATCAGCTCAAATAAATGTCAACAAATGATTAAAAAACACACGAAGGATCTGTTCCCAAGTTGTCGACAAACACATTCCTTCCAGCATACCACACTTAGCAAAATTAACACGAGAAGCTGCAAGTTTATCAAGGCGCTGGTTTATAAGGAGCATCTGAGCGAGTGCCTCAAAGCGGTTCGAGCGTTGCCATGGCTCTTTCACGCCTTGATGTGCTTGGACTCCGTGATGGATGAACAAAGGCCATTTGGAGTCCCAAAGGCTCAAATGAGCCTCATGTAATGGATGAGCAAGTGTTGCCTTGGAAGATTATCGAATCCTTTGGTATGAGCACCAGTTTCCTGAAAGATCTCACGATGGCAGCGAAACCGCCGAAGGGCATCCTCTAAGGCTTCGATGCTGTGTGTATCGTGGATGTCACGTCGAGCTATGTAACAAAATTTGAGGAATGTGTGCATTGCCTGCACCATTTGGTCTGGTATGTGGCCTTCAATTGCTGGTAAGTAAACCTGCGCGCGAATTGTTCAAAGACAACTTGGTATATAGTATATTACATACCTTCATAAGGGCCTTAGAGTTGTCACCGGTCCACTGCTTGAAGTTTCTGGCTTCAGGAAAACGTCTAAGCCCCGCAAAAGATGGGGCAAGTGTTATACTGGTAAATGAATCAGTTTTAATTTGTAACTGTAGAAGAATATAGTACCGCTGGTCAATATCATCAAGTATCTTCTGGGCTTCCAATTCAGGGTATTCAACTTTGACATAGTTGTTTACCCATGTAATGAGGTGGTCTTTAAAGGCGCCTTTGATCAGCTGATGCAATAGGTTGGGTGAAAGAAGTTCATTGATATCAGCGTGGGGGAAGTCACTAGTAAATGGCTTTAAGAATGTACAAGTCAGAGATGGCATGACGAAGGGACATGAAAAGGTCGAAAGAAATAACTGCTTTGCCAGCACTGACTTGTTGCTCAGAACTGAGGTTCGCATACTGGGAAGATACAGACACTTGTGCAAATGAGATGAAAGTGGAGGTCAGGATATGATTCGTGAACAAGATAAAATACAAACAGTGACATCCCCAACCAGTCCATACTCGTCCCACAGTGTTCCCAATTTGAACTCTTCAACTAATAGTTCAGAATGTGCCTGGGAGTGGTGCACACGCTTGCCAGAGTCAAGGCCTTTGGCTGGGGCTGTACATCTGGAAAGACGTGTCAGTGTGTGATAGGTTGGATAAAAGAATAGATACTACTTTGGGCACCAGCCCTGCACGGTGCACACGAGGAGCGCATGTTCTGGGTAGTCTGCAATATAGGGCCTGAGCCCATAAACGGCCTTTCTGTAATGGCCATCTGGGAAACAAGCAATGTTGGGGACTGTTATTGTAACATTTCCACTGAACGTTGATCCAACTTGGATCCAATGGGTCTTCCTTGCTTCAACACTGAGCAAAGCGCACGGCTTCTGAACTCAGGAACGACTTGAATGACTTGTAAAGGGGCAAATGACCAAAAGAATCCCCTAAGACCGCCTAGCTTGAAGTTCGTTACAAGGTGGCAACGCCTAACACTTAAGTTGGCAACAAGATAGTCACAATGAACAATGACTCTGCTATAAGACTGTCTGAAATTCCTGAGAAGAGTACAGGTGGATTTCAAGACAACTAAGCTAGCGAACCATAGCGCAACTTGTACAGTATATATAGTAACTGAGAAACCATAAAGGGTAATCATCCATCAAGCCACAAAGGCAACAAACATAGTATGAGTAAGAGAACAAGCATAATGACTCACAGGTCAATAAGCACATGAATAAGGCATCAATAAGCCATAAGTAAGCGTCCTCACCAATGAGTGACTGAGCACCTCCAACCAGTGAGTAAGCAACCATGAGGCATCAATAAGCCCCTCATCACATAAGTAAGCGATCACCAACCATGAGTAATTGAACAGTAAGAAACTGTCATCCACAACAGTAAGCCAATAATAGTGCGTCAATAAGCAAATGGCTCGGCGCTAACACAGGCGCTCCTTGGACTAATCCATCTTGAACACATACCCGAAAGGGGATCAAACCCGGCCCGCTGGAATACTGTCCAACATCAAGCCATGGCCCGCTGGAGTCCGTTCCAACATCAAGCCGCTGGTCTTACACCACGCAATCGCAATCTGTCGTCGTTGGTCATCTTCGGGACACAACTGTCTTCCGCCAAGTTCCATGGCTTCTTCCAACGTCCCCTGAGTTATGGGTTAGGCCAGATACGTACTGTGACCCGGGACAATCCTTCTACACTGCAGGTCCCATGACTTATCGATTAGGTCAGCTCCATGACCTGGGACTTTATCACATGACCGTGTCACATGATCCTCATCCGTCCTGTAATGACCTTCCTGCCAGCATCTGGGGTTCGACCACGAGTGATCATATTACTCACGAGCTGGTGGACTTTGCACGCCTCATCATAGGCTAGGTAGCTGTCGTCTTCTGCCACTACGAGTGCGCGTATGGCCTCTTCTTCTTCGATATCTGCTTGATCATGTGCCTCCCAGGTATGTGCTTCTGGCTAATCATGGCAGTTCTTCCAGTGTTCATGTAGACACTTGCATTGCTTGTGGACTTGGGCAGGTTGAGCAGGGTCTGATCGTAACAGTTATGCCGGTTTGAGTGACACAAGAATTTTAGCAAGGGATGAATGGAAAAGTTGACAGCAAAATTTGCGAAACCAGGTGTCTTTGTCGTCTACATGGTTTTCTAAGCGATGTGAGTTAATATATCATACTGATATTAAGACCGAAAAGCAACCAACTTTTAGGGATAGCGAGAAAACCCAGGAGCACGACACCATTGCAATGCACTCATCGGAAGTTATTGTGTATGTTACCAATAGAGAGATAGACAGGCCAATATTCATTATGTCCCGTAGCAACCGATACAGTTGTTTTATTGCTACCAAGAATGATGGGGCAAAAGACCGAGCCGTGCATTTCAGGATCCTCAGCAACAATGTCCTAATTATGAAGGGCATTAGTTTATATGACTCAGAGAGGTGATAGAAGAACTCACTGCCTGTTGCCAAGCCCAATTTGCAGACATAAAGTCACAAAATCAATGGACACCATGGGAAGTGCGCTCCTGAAAAGGTGAGTAATCAAAACCAGACTCGAACTCAGGGTTAGAGAGGATATTGCGGACTAGGGAAAGGGGATTCCAGAACCAGACGTTGTACTCCGAATCCATCCACGATGGAATATTCTCTGTAGGCTGGGGTCCATCGTACTGTAAGGTAAAGGACTCCCACGGAATGTCGCTGAGAGGGGTGGAATCGATCGTGTCATACATGTGTTGAGCATTCAAGAAGGGGGGGTCATCATCGTGGATGGCAAGAGATGCCACCCAAAGGTTAAGAACAAAGTTAATATTTCCCCCGGACATCTGGTTACAACGGTATAGAAAATCAGCAACTTCAAATTGAAGGCGATTCTTGTAGGGTGCCCAATTCTTGGGTCCTTGATCTGAATCAATTGCGGGCAGTGGGGAGTCGGGTGGTATGAAATGGCCGCTTGCATCACAGATCCGCCCTTACCAGCATATTAGTTGGTATCACTGTTTATTAAAAAAGCATGACTTACCATTGAGACTGGGATGATAAACACGAGTAAGACGTGGAGGTTCAGAGACATGCTGGTTATCCTCAGCTAATAAGTCTTGGCTCGATTCTTGGCTTAAGTCGTAAGGCAGCATCTCATCTCATTTGAAATTGAGATGACTGATCCTGTTGACATCAGCATTGGACCCTCTGGGTGAAGGAGAAGGCTGTCGTGAAGTAGGGTCAGATGATGTAGGTGTCAGTTCGTGGAGCAAATCTTGGAAAGGCAGAGGCTGCGATGAGGATGACACGGGGGACGGTAATATGGACAGTGATGATAAACTGGACTCCTGTGGTACAAGTCCATCTGTGCCGTGCTTTGCCCTTATGTGTTTGGTGCGCCCACCTTTACTGTAAAAATACCGGGCGCAGTAGAGGCAAGCAAGGGTGGGAGGTGGTGAATCCATTTCAAGCGTAAGAACCTTCTCAATTGGCAAATTTTTTGATTCAGTAGCATCACATCGTAACATAGAGGCAAAATATAAATCTATTATATAAAAGACAAAGTAACAGATAACTCGACCTTCTGATTGCCTGAGAGTGGGACATAACGCCCAGTGAGAATCCCAGTGAATTCAGATGGATGTGAGTTACAGAGAGTCGGAGCGACTGTACATATATAGCGTAATGGCTAACTTGAACGTTACCCACTGTCAACGCAATGTCCACATTCCTGTAGATCTGAGCTCAATTCCCCGGTTGCCTTTAGAGATCCCACAGTAACGGAGTCAATTATCCACTACTGTGGGATCTACAAATGGCCTTGGCTTACTTTTTCTTTAATGATCGCACATTTTGATGTTGAATGCAGCCCAAAAAACTGTACAACCATTGACACACTATCCTCCACACAGGTCTCTGTGCCACTTCTTACACTAGTTGTCGCCCTTGGCGACTGAAACGGTGAAACCTTGCTTGGTTCCAACAGTCCGCTCGTGACCAGGATTACTGTCAATGGCATTTATAGCCTAAAGCAACTATCAGTCAGATCCCTGATGTGCTAGGCAACTCTACAATCTGCATGATATGCATGATCAGCCTGGGTTTTACAATGCCGCTGTTCCATTGTACTACAAATGACATTCCACTAATACTCCACAATTTCAAAGATGGAGCACTTTGTGAATACTGGAGATGCATGCAACACACTTTGTTTTTCAGTGTTGACTTGGACAGATACCGCCTCGAAAGGAACACAGGCTTAGTGATTGACAGGGGTATTACCCCTCATACCCCTGGCATTAAAAACAAGCCCAAGAACATCTGAATTGGACAAGAAATGAAGGAGAGATGGTCAAAACAGCAATTTGACCATATATCCTTCATTACTTGTACAATGTAGATGTTCTTGGGCTTGTTTTTAATGTCAGGGGTATGAGGGGTAATACCCCTGTCAATCACTAAACACAGCCACTGCAAGTCCAGTAATATTCCTAGATTAATGGCGCAACTCATGTTAATAGCTATAGCGTGAAAGCAGTAAGACAACGAGCATGGAGCTGAGTAGATAGTAAACAAGGCAAATTATTATATCGAGAGCTTGCACAGAAGGGATACGGGATATACAATAACGTGAAGGCAGTGAGTTAGAGCGATCATTTCGGTTCAGGAATAACTGCCTTGTGAGCGAGAACGAAACCTATGGTATGGTACCAATGGGCGGCAGACCTCCATGCCATGATGGGCCAGAGCTCAATGCTGCACGCCATCCAAGAGCCAAGCTTCCAAGAGCCAAGCTTCTTTTTCATCTCAGCAAAGCAAGAAATGACCTCATCCATGTTGGGCCGCCTGGTCAGGTCCTCTTGGACCATATCAGCGATAAGTGGTTGCATAAACTCGAGGCCATGGTATTTCTGGTTTGTGGGTGTCAGAAATATGTTTTGAAGGACGTAAACCAGCATCTGCACCTGGATATAGTCTTCTCGCACCAGGTTTCCGAGATAATACACATCAGTGGGAAACGGATTACACGGGGTCTTCCCATCCTGATGCTCAGGTGCAGACTTGTCCCCACCACTCAGTGGCTCATTGAGTGGTGGCCTGTTGGCAGGGTCATATAACTGAGAGTGACCAAAGTCGATAAGAAGGTATCACGTGGGACGCCAGGTGTGCGAATATCCTTTGACCTTTTGACGATAATCCTTGCTTTTCCTTGGATCTGCAGGATGGAAAGAATCATACCAGATGGATCAAGCATGATGTTCTCGTATGTACAGTCACTGTCATAATTAGATGCAGAGCAAGGTTACATGTAAGTAAGAACATACCAATGAGCAATGAGCAATGTGATGTTCATGCATAAATTTCACACCCTATTCAGGTTAGCCATCCAAGCTACACATGTAAATGTGTGCTGGTCCCACCTCACATATTTGTGTGAAGAAAGTGACAAATTCCCCAATAGTTCAAATTGGGGATCATAATGTTGATGCAGCATAGGATGAACCAGGATCGATGGGTCATCAGGCAACTGGATAACATTGAGCAAGTGTACACAATGATTTTGGGGATTTGAGGTTAGGGGCACAGTGGAGAAAAGCCTATTGATCTGGAGTTCATATGGTCCTTCCTTATGCAAGAGCCGTTTAAACATCACAGGTTTCCTGTCAGAGATCTGAGTTGCGTCTATACCTAGGCACATCTAAGAAGAGTCGTGGGAATAGCCACTAGAAAGGTGTGAAAAGTGCGTACAGATAGAGGTAGTCCATCTTCAGCTTTGAAGTAGGGCTTCTTGCTGCTGCGCCATGATGGTGTCCACTGAGCCAGGATGATAACGGGCCCAAAGCATATATCCAGCAGCCTCCAAGGCCTCTTGATGCTCTGCCCACCAACTCTCACATCTAGTACCCAGATCTCCTGGCCACCATTGATCATCGAGCAAGTCTATATGTTGTTGCTGGGACATTCAGAATACAGATGATGCTACAAAGGAGTGGGAGGTCAACATTCAACCTGGGTGTGCGTGTCAAGAATAAGGTCAAGATGTGTTGTTGTTGAAGTTATTAATTTCATTATCTAGAACATTCCAGTGGATGGAGTCTGATCATCACACCCAGTACACGAAAACTCCGCACGGGCAATCAGCGTATGTTAATAATGCTATAACGACCCACCAATAAAAAAAAGGTCCCACATGAAAGTGAGCAAGAAGGCCTGCAAACCATTCGACAGTAGCGGGCTTTAGCACCTGCAAGAAATGCTGCAGGTCATCCATATGTCTCCGGCGACACCACGCCTAGAACGATGTACGTGGCGGATGGTGGTGGCGCAGCACCAAGCCCGAGACAGGTCCTTCAAGCCTATACGTTTCTTCGTTGATCACATACCAACGATGGAATACAGAGAGTATGCCATTGTTGGCATGTCTGCACACTCACGCACGTTTCTGTGCCAACAGGCGATGCAAGCTCAGGTTTGTCCTGCATCCCCACGTTAGCCAATGCAACGTTCAACCTAGAAGGAGGGCATACCAATCAAAACACAGCAGATTGCTAATGGCATTGTCGATTGACACGAAGCGGAACAGCGTGGCACCAGCTTCGGCATACACATCACGAGCAATATCCCCATCCTATTTGGGAAACAGATTTCGAGCGAGTTCATAGGTGGGAAGTTGTGTAGGCTGTGGTGCGAGGAGGAAGAAATGTATGCGTGTCAGTGGTGTGCCATAGTGTGCTGCCTGGAATATGCAGAAGCAGAATTGGTAGCTGTGGAGGGTGATGTGAGTGTTACAGGTCTGACATTTGCAGGGACGTACTTCATTGCAAGCATGGCATGTACGAGGAACTTGAGGCCACCCATGCTGATCCCATCTGCGGTGCGATGATCGTCGAGCTGTACAGCGTGGAGATATAGCTAAGGGACCTGCACATGTTCTCAAATACGCAATATGCAGGTTCAATAAAGTCGACCCAGGAGAGGAGGTTCAGTATGAGGTTGCTCTTTGCATTGTTTGCCTTCAAGTTACCATTTTTGTGACAAAACTGTGCATTCCTGGAGGAGCCAATGAACGGTGTCGTTACTGCATCCTAGCAGGTCTTACAGTATTGTGGATGACTGTAATAGTAGTTTGTGGAGCAAGGCTGAGTCGGCGTCAGCACCAGATGCCATTTAGCCGACATCGTGTCGGTTGGCAGCACTTGGGATTGCTCGATTACTGATTGTGGCTAACTGTACAGTATGGCTGGATATGGCACTAACTGGCTATATGCGCTCCGCTTTTTTGTGCACCCCCGTTTGTTACATCTTTGTCTACGTTTCTGCTATTTTTCTAGGGCTGGATCCAATGCTTAGCCGATTCATATCATACAAGACTAGATCACCTCAATTCATTCTGATGTGAAGGGACAATCTCATGACTCATTGAATGTGTATTCAATGACGTCCGTTTTGATGCATTGATGATTCACTTGCTTCGTGGCTGTCTGGGCGATCCGAATGGTTTGCTCTGGGATAATGGCAAGATCTGCGATAGACTCGGGCTTGTATTTCAATGGGTGCAACTTGAGAAATTAACCTAACTTTTTCATTCAGCACTACCTCAGTCACCCTTCTCTTGCAAAGACGACCATCCCGACACCGCAGCAATGCCATCATGGGTAAGTTTTAACAATTATCCCTCTTTTTTTACTCACATGCATCTTTTTCAAGGCAAACGTCCGACGACTCACAAAGCAAGACCTTCTAATGGCTTGAAACCGCGCATACATGCAGAAAATGTTGTGCTCAATCTTTGCAACGAATCGCTTGAGTAAGTGCTTCCTTCGTCACACTGTATACTAATGCACTCTCCATCAGGAAAGCCTACAATAAACTTGTAGCTTCCCGTGGGACCATGCCCAACACGGTGACGGAGGACCTTGAAGAGCCAACACCCAGCGAGGACCGCACAAACTACCCTAATATAATATATTGGTACAAGCATGAACAACTGGCTGAACGGAGGCACGTGAACAAGACAGGCTGCTCAATGGGGCCCTGGCTGCCAATCGTTGGGCGAATGAAAACGTCATGTTTTGGTTCTTGCAACACAGTGACGGTAGGGTGCTAGACGGCAGCAAGTCAGGAAAACCCGTGCCAAAGCTAAGAGTCAGTGGCTCGCTTTATGCAAGAAGTACGGTGACGTTGGGTTGCCCTGGACAAACGTGTCACCAAATTATCAACTTGAGTTTTTCGTCAAGATGGAGTACAAATTTCCCTTACTGCATCTCTGCGACGGCCATTACAAAACTGAGGCTGTCGCATTCGCTGACTACTCGCACTGGCACTCCAAGAATAAGTTTGAATACATGTGCAGGTCGAAGACGACGATGATCTCCCACTCAAAGACCAAGATGCAGACTACATCTAAATCTGAGTCAGATACCGATGCTGACTTGGAGGTCAATCAGAGTCGAAAGTGCAGACAGTCTTCACGTTCTGTATCGCCGCAGAAGCTACAACACTGGAAGATGGCACAAGAGGAGGATGAGGACTCAGATGAGGACAACAAGGACAAGGACAAGGACAAGGATGAGGGACGACGATGACAAGGTCGATGACAAGGTCGACGATGATGACAAGGTGAGGTTGAGGTTGACGAAAATAAGGACAACAACAAGGGCAAGGAGGACAAGGAGGTGACGAACTTGTGGAAGATGGGGAGGTTACTGGCGGGATAGATGCCGACCATGCCCCAACATCCTCCGTTCGATGCAATCCACCGCGTTCTGTGTCTTCCGTCCAGTCGTCCGTGAAACGAAGCCACGCCCCGCATATGCTGGTGCTCCTGTAGCGCCTTCTCCAGCTGACACTCCCATCCCCATTCCCAAACAGAATGCCATCGCCCCTCAGGCGACACCCACAGAGGCGATGCCACCTGAGGCGACACCCACAGTGGCAACACCACCTGAGGCGACACTCTCGATGGCAACGCCACCTGAGGCGACACCCACAGCGGCAACGCCACCTGAGGCAACACTCTCGATGGTGACACCACTAAGAGCCACCACCCCTGGACAAATCACTGTCGCCTCAGAGGTGATGCAGGCATCGGCCAAGGCTACCAATGAGGTAAGTACGCACTCTTAGACCTCTGCTCGAACTGACGTGCACATGCTATGCACAGACACACAAGCAGCAGGAATTGGATGCAAAGGGTGCAGCCAAATCGAGCTCGGCGTGAACCGCCTTGACAGTATTCAGGTGCGCACCTACAGGCACACTGGAATCACGCTGACGACCCAATTTGACCTGAATTTGCACATGGACAGCCTCAGGCTGAGGCGTAGAATTATATTGCATTTTGTCTAGTCACATGTCTTGGAACGCTATCAAAATTGTTCAATCTGAGTGAATATGCGGTTCATGCACATTTCTTCTATGTTGTCTTGAATCTCATATGACAAAATTTAATATCTGCATGGAATTGGCTAAGTTGCACTTTCGAATCTCCCGATATCACCAGGTCTAAATTATATAAGCATCATGTAAATAAATCTTGCAATCGACATCATTTCATCGTTTCCCGTCTTCACACACACATCTTCACTGTGCTCGTCCTCTTGCTCTCCGTGGCAAGTGTTTTATTCCTGCTTGTCTTACCGGCCCTACCTCTCCTCTTCATCACATTTGCAGTGTTCTCTTCTTTGCACTGTTTGCATCGTCCTTGCTCTACCCTCATTCTTCTTTCCCTTCATGTGAAAAAATTTCTGGACATATGGTTCCCATTGACATCCGTCATATATGTACTCTAACCTGTTTAGGCCACACTCCTCAACATCGCACATGTTTCCTTCTTTTCACCATGCACTCTTCCAATTGTCCTTCCTTCTGGTTTTCACCCTGCCTTTGATCTTTGCGCGCTCTGCGCTTCCTCGTGTTTCCTCCTTTCCTTTGCCATCAATTGTGACCGCTTTGTCCTCTAAATTTGTAGTGATGGTGAGCATTTCTCGGTTATTGATTTGTGCTTCTTACTGAGAATTATTACTAGCCCACTTCATCCCGGCTCCACACCATTGCTCGTGTTGTCACCATTTGACCTGTGCAATTGTGGTCCTGCTACTTCTCTTGCTTCCACATGCATCACTCATCATGCTCGTTTTTTCTTGTTCTTGCTTTGCACTCACCGTTTTCGCTTTTCCTTTCACTGAACAGTCTGACAATATGTGTCTGCATGTGTCGGTCTTCGTGACCAACATTTTTTCGTTTGTCTTTTCTTCTTCTTTTGCACTGTGCTGAACCTTGTTCCTGCCCCTGTTCTGAATCTCACTCCCAGCCACTGTTTCGATCAAGCCATTTTGGGATTCACTCCACGCATTTGCATGTATTTCACTGGATTCCCTTTGCGAATTCTGTCCACGGCACTTCTTTTATGAGTGTCTATTTCCCAGTCACCCCTCTTCCCTCTTGCACGCTGCCATGGCCACAATCTGTCCTTGTACCGTGCGGTTTGGTGTCATACGTTGCTTCACCGGTTTTTTTGTCTTCTGTCAGCTGGTTGTGCGAGGATTCTGGCCACAGACTGGGAGCCAAGGTATAGTAAATATGATTTCAAAGAAATGATGTTGGGCATAGGGCTCGCAAGCCCTATACCCCCACATCGTTGCTTTGAAATTGCATTTGCGTAGGTGCGTGTGTCCTACATCGTTTATGTGTACCACAGAAACACCTCGCTCCTTCCACCCCTTCTCTTCTTCACGCTATCTGCCAACGTGCCAACGCCTCTCTCTCCCCTCTCTGACGTCTCCGTGCTCTTGTCCCTCTCTGCTTCCGGCCCAGATCATCCTCTCAGCTTACTTATGGCGACAATGCGATCGTCTGGAACAAACAAGACACAGGCAGCCGGTAGACCAAAGAAAAACACGCTGTATCGGTACGTTCACTGCATTCATTTTATTGCTACTTTTAAATCTTATTGACGCGGTGTTGACTAGCCCTCACCTCAAGTCTCACTATCAAATTTCAAGGTGCTGTGGGGCACCATAGTTATTTCTTTCTGTCCCAAACCTAGTACTAACATTTGTCTAGATGACTCAGAGTGCAGGTAGGACGCGGACATTTTTAAGGTGCACGGATCATCTGTGGCACGTGCGTAACGAGTCAGGGTAGTATGGTGGTGGTAGAAGCCTTTACAGGCTTGTAACTGGTGTGTGCACACATTTTTCACAGCAACTTTTTTTCCAACTTGCTATCTAAAATATTGCTTATACAAACTGGTTGCTTGGTGTACTTAGTGTGCTTTTTAGTGTCTCTCTGCGCTTACTGTATTATACTAGCTTATACTTTTTTTCCAACTTGCTATTTAGAATATTGCTTATACAAACTGGTTACTTGGTGTACTTAGTGTGCTTTTTATTGTCTTTCTAGGGATTGACAGGGGTGACCCCGGGTAAAATCTTGCTACCCTTACCCTTACCCCCCAAAACCCTTACCCATGTGGGGGGTACGGGTTTTGGACGGGTAGGGGTAAGGGTATGATGGGTACCCGGGGGTAAGAATAACCCCCCAGGTATGAGGGAAGGGTAGTACATACTCATTAATGTATTCGAATAGGTACTTACTCATAATTCTACTGAATTGCGTACAAGGAGGACTACAACTAAGTACAGTACTACTCTGCCCTACCACAGTGCCCGTCATCGCCATCGCCACTATGGTAGACATGTGGCCCATCATCGTGGTCATAGTCCTGTGGCCCATCGTCGCAGTCATAGTCCTGTGGCCTATCATCGCAATCGTAGTCACGTGGCCGCGTGGCCCATCATCGCATTTGTCGTCCAGTTCAGGATCGTTACATCGACGTTGTGGTGGTTGAGATCTCTGGCCGTATTTGTGATTGCCATAGTGGCGATTGCCTGAGTTGTCATGCATCACAGTTTGTTGCAGTTACTGAGTTGTTGCGGTTGTCGTTGCGGACCGTGCCAGGTGTGTGGCTGAAGGCTGTGGCACAAAAAAGAGCGACGTGGGGAATCAAACCCAGGGCATAAAAATTTCATGTGAGGGCAAGTAACCTGTTACACCAAAGTCACTTCAACTTTTTCTGTCAACGATTCTATATATGTAGTACCTGTTGGCACCAAAACATAATCAAAATTAATTCACGTTTTTTCTTGTGGGCTCCGTTGCACTCTGCATGGCAACGCAGCGACCACTGACCCAACATGAGCCCTGTAGTTTTACATACTAGCCACTGTAGTTAGCCTTGTAGATAATTATATTAGAATAGTACAAATACACGATTTTATGACTTCTACTACAAAAGCGTTAACAATGCCTTTTGCAGTGCACAGTGGGGTAACCTATGCAAGTTCAAAATGATTATGTAATCCGTTTTAAGCGTACAAGTACAGGATGCAACAAGGGATGTAAGACAGGATGAGGTGAATAAACATTGAGACATACTACCCTTACTGTAGTAACTGTACCTTACCCCCCAGAAGGGTATCACTTACCCTCCACAGGGGTAGGAAAACCCTCCACAGGGGTAGGGGTACATCAAGGGTAAGAACTTCTGTACCCTTACCCCTACCCTCCAATACCCTTGACCAATACCCCAGGGGTTTCCATACCCCCCGGTAATCACTATGTCTTTCTGCACTTACTGTATTTTACTAGCTTATACTAGCTTATAAAAATATTTGTTAAGCAAATTTTAAGCAGCTTGCGCTGCTTGCAGTGCTTATGAGAGAAATAAGCAAGCTAAGCACTGGTAAGATTTTTTGACATTTTGCTGATGTACCATGGGCACCGAACATTACCACCTGAAAGCATTTTAGAGGCTAAGGGTGCCGTCAATTTGTAAATTCATACTGTTATACTTTCATAGAATATAAAGGTCTTGATCACCCTCACAGTTCAATCAACAGGGAAACAGAATGGTGCATTGCATTAAGAGCACAAATTTGTGCTGAGCTACGCTGAGGGTTGAAGCAGGCACTTCACCCACCATAGTCCCTCACCCAGTGTCACCATGGTTGGCCACCCTCACACTGGCAGGCTCGTGTCCACTTATATAAGCATTATGTAAAGGAAACCTAGGGTTTATGGGGGTGCGGGTTCCTGATGGCCACTACCTTACTAGGATCACCACTAATATTACTGGTAGCAGTATGAGTATGATGTCATATGGAAGGGCACAGAACAGGCTAGAAAGAAATGAAGCCTATGAATGAGTCATAAGGTCGACACAGCATGCATGGAAGGGAAAGATGAACTAGAAGATGGAAATGATCCCATTGATAGCCCATGTGCTGAGGTACACTGTGTAAAATGTTCAGCTGAAAAAAGGTTGGATGAAATCGGCATGCACAGCCAATCATGTAAGTCTGGACATAACATCAAGAGGGAATTGATTTGAGAGCAGCTACTTGTACTGAAGTAAGATACAACAGGTCAAGTCTAGTAAGACTCTGTCTATGAGATGAGAGGTCATTTATAGGACAGGAATCGGTCATGGAAAGCTATGGAAGTATCGAGAACGATCCAAGAAAAGGAGACGCATAGAAGTATCGAGAATGAGAAAGAAGAGTAGTAAATTCCGTAACAGGTTGTCAGGGGGACTACGCAAAACGCGAAAAATCAATAAAGTTGGAAATTTTCAGTGTTTTACCTGGCTTGCGCGGACGGTTTTTCCCTGATGCGGGTGTATAGCCACGGGTATATCGCCCGATTGGTTGCCATTGCTGCATCTTGGCGAAATTTGGTGTTCCAAAGCCCGTAACCTGCGGACACTAGGATCATTCCATGTCGAAAGTGAAGAAGTGACAAGTCTGGTGAGACGTACAGGATCCCATCCTTCGAGGGCAGGGAATCCGAGTCCGTCAATTGCACAACCCTCATTCGAGCCTGAGTGATGTCGTTGAAACCCTTAGAGCCACTTCCGTACAGCCAGGGGTTAAGCCAGCCCATTGCGTTGTCGTGATTTAAAATCCGAAAGTCATAAAGCAATGCTACTATGCCCGCTACAACCTATAATTGGCGGTCATTTGAGTATCAGTGCGCATGAACCGACAACCTAAATATAAGTGAGGAGGGAGAGACGCACGGCCGTTGCGGTGCCAGTACCGCTATAATATTGGTCGTTCCCGTTGATGACGACCTTAAAATTAAAGGACTGCGCGGAGAGGTCGGGGACGCCGCGGCCAAGAGGGCTGGACGAAGTATACAAAATACGATTAACATAAGTGAAGTGAGGTCACAGAAGTAAACGCACTTAAACAACCTTCGCAACCGGTTGTTGAGCTCCACGAGGTAGAGCTTCTCGAAATAGGTGTCCACGACTTCTTCCTGGTAGTCGGGGCGTTCGAAGTAGTTTGAGAAGCCGCCACCGGAGGATTTCGTCCCAAACTCCGGAGATAAGCCAGTCGTTCCGCCGACCGATGTGACATAGGGACCTGCCAAACCGCGCAATGTGGTGAGCGTCATGGACTTGAGAGTATTATTTACAATCTGAGAGAAAAGAATAGGCCACGCTTACAGGTTGCGGGAAAAGTGGGCCTGAACTTGATAATGCCATCGCTGCCCACGCAGTCCCCTGCGCCGACGCCATCGTTACCGCTCGCGAAGAGGAAGGTGACACCACGTGCACCGAGTCGTCCGAGCATTAGGCAAGCTTCGTCTGCATATTCGAACGGAAGAGTATCCTCATCAAAGCTGAATGTCCCGGCGATCGTCCTAGGGATGTATGCTTGATCGACGAGGTATCTGAGCCAGGACATGAACCAGTCATCCGTGCCCGACAGACCGCGGCCTGTGACGTAGTCGACGACAGAAATTGGAAACACAAGGGCCTCAAGGTATTGGATGCGCGGATCTGGATCTGTATTTGGCGGGCCGTCCGGCGGACCAGGGTTGACCTCGGTGACAACGAAGGACGCGGTCACCGCATCGGTGCGATATTTCTCCATGAACACTGTCAGATCTGCTCGGCTCGGATAATCCCCTACATTTCCCACAAGCGCGACCACATTCTCATCGCCGGTCCTCATAGCGGGTATGTAGAGGACGGTATCGTATGTCTGGCGCAGGATCTGCGGATTGACATAGTAGTTGACATCGTCGCGGTTCGACAGCATCGTCGTTGGCTTTCCCAATGCTGGCTTCACCAGCCCCGATTCTGTTCCACCAGAGAGATTGCGCGGTATCTGCAGATGCTTGAGCGAAGGGACAAAGGCCGTCGTTGGTACCACAGTCCGCACATGCTCGTGCAGCGCCGCGGGAAGCCCATAGCCGACAGTCCGGATAATAGTCTCGTGGCTTTCAACGTGCCTGTAGAGCTGGTACGTCGCCTCGAGGAGAGTGTTGGCCTTGAACACGGGCACGGCTTTGAGCATCAGTGTGTTGCCGCCTTGTGTCGTGACGGACGAGGAGGGTATGCCGTTGTGTTTAAGCCAGGAATTGATGAGTTTAAGCGTCCTTGGATGAGGAGCGACAAGCTCAGCGACCTGCTCTTTGGAGAGGTGTTCGCCGTATCTGCACCGGAAAAGTGGTACATGTGAGTCCCTTTGTGAGGAAAATAATAAAGGACATGCACTGGGTGGCCAGGGGTGCTGACATTGTAGAGGACATCGATCAAGGCGTTCTCACTCTGTGGCTTGAGTGAAATGTAAAGGTCGATTGTGGTGCTCAAAGGCGGACGGCCCAGGCTCTCCCAGTTCTTCGGGACGGCGTTCCAGGAGTGCTTGGTGCGCTTGTCTTCCCAAGTTGATGAGGGGGACTTTGCAAGGCTGCTGAGAAGGACAGCGGCGAGGACAGAGAGTATATATATACAGTAGTAGCGCATGGGTACAGAAGTGACGAAGACAAAGTGTGGAACACAATGAGAACGAGAAGGCGCAAGGTTCAGAGGGATGACTGGAACGATGTGGGAGCTTTTATGGTGCCTTATAAGAGGGAGTTTCTGACGATGTGCGACAAAATTCAATACTAGACCTTGGTCTATTCGAAGGTCGCGAATAGGTGATTTTTCGGTGATTTCCGTGCACTCCAAAGTTACTGTGACCCGTTGCCGAAGTAAGGATTGTGTCATTACGTCAGTTGCTGGTTCAGAACGCGGCCGCGCTGGACAAGACTAATGGAGTAAACCATGTCTCCGAGTGCTTCCAATTCCAGAATTCGAAAGTAAAAGAGTAGCCTCGTAGAACCAGGCTCTCGGACAAGTGACTGCGGTAGCTTAGTTGCGGCGTTTTGGGGCTTGAAGCTTGAAGCTTGAAGTTTGAAGCTTGAAGGGCCTGCTACCCGAGTCACGAGAGCCGTGCGGAGCTGCTGAGTTCGAACACCAGCTGGATCCTGAGCCCAGTAAAAGGGTTCACCATTCAACATTCAACTCTCAGTCGAGTCGGGATGGAATTGCTTGAATTTTGGGCAGCAGCAAAAGAACTGTGTCTTATTTTTATTTTCAGAAGTCGAAAGCGAAAGGACCCAACACCTCGGTCGAGCCAGGGTTGGTTGCGGTATCCCCATTCTTCTCATCCACCTTCGCTACCAAGTTCGCTAGTAACCGAGAAGCAGTCGAGCGACCTCGAGCGAGCCTCTGGACGAGGCTTTATGTAACGCAGTTGAGTGGTTGTGGCCAGGTATATTTGGGTCTGCTCCATGCGCCAGTAGTTGCCGCACGACATCAACTTTCTTCCCCTCCGAGGAAAAGTCGTGGGTTAAGGCCATGTACAACGGAGTGTGGCCACTATCATTCCGCGAGTTGACGTCTGCGTTGTATTGGAGTAGGACCTGGATAGCGTCGAGGTGCATATAACCTGCTGCGTAGTGCAGTGGTGTCCGGGTACCATAGCCAGTCATCAGCAAAATTGCACTCGCTTAACTTAGTGCTTAGTGGGTTACTAACCGATCGTTTAAGCGTTACTAAACGGGACTAAACCGGAATTAAACCTAATTCAGACTAGCAGACAGGCAAGCACATTTAAGGAAACAAGTAGATTCACATCCTTGAAATTCGGCTGATTTGATACTATTTCTTCATTTATTCCCACCCTTAATCACTGATTTTGCTGCTTACAGCTAACAACGAAATGATAGACCCGAATCACTCAGGTGCAACTCCAATTTTCGTTTAGTTTTGGAGCAGAGCAAATAATGTGTCAGCATGGTACGCCCGGTGAAATTGTGAAAGAGCAGGGTTTCGTCGTAGCTATACTCTGTAGTCCTTCCGTCCCCACCACATCATTATGACACGACACATCCCCAAAGCTATCAAAGAACAGCTTGTGGTCATGTCAGGATATCTCAAGTCCAGTGACATTGCTCGTTTTACACACATCAGCCACCGTACAGTAAACTGGGTCCTTAGACTCAAACAGGACACAGGCTCTGTAGTCCGCACTCCACCGGTGTTAGGTCGACCTCAACTGTTAAACAGGTTGGATGTAGCTGTAACATTTGTTTATTTCACGATCTAGTACCATTCGAAAATCCAAATCGATTTGACTGCCAAACTTGAAGTAGTATTATGTTGATAGAGGGGATGCATTGGAAGCATCCCGAACCAGTACCCAGCATGGGGAAAACACTGATGGAGCCCAGACTCCAAGTCAGTATTCGCAGTGTTGTCATCGTCACTCTGGCTGTTAGCCATGGCAATGTACTAGAGGGTGGGGGGTCCTTGTGGTAAATCGTATACATTTTATGCTCGTACCAGTGCCAGCTATTCATTGCTCTCCATAATTCGGGTAAAATCGAGCACAAAAAACGAATACATTTGATGGTGATTGTAATGTCCCAGGTCATAGTAAGTATCTGACCTAAGCCATAACTCAGGGGACGTGGCAAAACGGACTATTACGGTATGATGACTGATGGTGTTACTGTATGATGACTAACGGCTTACTGTACGATGACTGACGGCTTACTATACGATGACTGAGCAACCGTGGACGATTACCGAGCAGACTAGTAGTAGTGGCGGTCTCACTGACGAAGGCGGACTGCACAGTAGTGTTATAAGGAAGCTATCAACTATTGTGGTTGATAGCTTGGATTTCTTGTACATCTCTCTTCTCCTTCTCCAATCGATTGGTCTTGCCTTCTCCTCGAGCGGAAGTGCAAAAGACAAGCAGAAGCCTAGACACTATCACGATAAGTGTCTAGTGAAATAGCCGAACTCTGCCTTTGAGCGTTGAGACGAATACTCAGCCTGCGTGCTTGAGGTCTTGCTAAGTCACCGTGTTCACCTCTACGTCGCCTAAGTCAGGCTCACGTGTAGTCCACACGTAACAGTGATGAAGAGCCACGTGCTACGGCACTGGCCTGAACAGGAAAGAATGCAGGCACCACTGAAGTCATGCGACGAGCCTTTCTACACTCCGTGGCCCACAGCTAATTGTTACCTTTGTTTGCTCCGCTCCAAAACTAAATGAAAATTGGAGTTGCGCCTGAGTGATTCAGGTCTATCGTTTCGTTGTTAGCTGTATATTTTAAGCCTGCATTCAATATCAAGCAGTATATTTAGAACTAAGTGGACGACTAAGTACTCTCAGCAGAGGCACAATTGAGGAGTAGATTGACTATTAAAATAAATCATGATTCAATGGGACAGCATGACTGTAACAGCACAACAGTAACAACAAGAAAGCAAAATGATGCATCAGCACAACGATGCATCAGTGGAAAGTCAGACTGGCACGTTCAGACTTGAGTTCAGATTGTGCCATTGACCTCTGTGGCCTTGCCTTGTGACATGCCACAACTGACTTCACTTCTTCAACAATCCTGGCCATTGCATTGTGTGGGACCCACTCTAACGACACCATAAAATCACAGGTTGCTCCACCCCAATGGAAGTCCAAAAACAGTTGTGGTGGTCCATTGAGCTGCACGACCTTCCACACAATTGCCTTTGATGCCCTATGCTTGCATTTGGTGCCTGTGAACTCCTTGTCCTTGATGAAGAACTGAATGTCAACTTTGTGATTTGCAACCAGGTTGAGCATGCGTTCAGTCTGCCGGGTTCTGAGCACATGAAATGATGCAAGTGGGGAAGTCCACTTACTGCAGCAGCAGCAAGTGCCATGGCACCATGATAGGCCTGACTTTCAGAGCCAAGCTCTGGAATAGGAACACGGGAGCTAATTGCGTTGAAGTGTGATGCAAATACTTGTAGAAACAGAGGGCCACACCACATTCCAGTCCACAACTATACAGCACCTGATGAATATGTGTACGAAATGAAAAAAAAAAAAAAAAAGAAACTTACCTTGTGGTTGTTAATGACACTTCCAGAGAAGAGAAAGCAGAAGTGCTCGACCATATCAGTCGCAAGCACCACACGTGATTCCTGCTCCTGGTATTCCATATCACTGGCAAAGAGTGATGTGAGAGCCAAGGTTGCAGCCAATGTGAAGCCATTACGCCACTCAGAAAATCTTTGATTTGTCTGGGACACATTGTTTGTAGATCAATTACCTCACTTACCAGGCTAAGGACTGTAAGAGGGTCAAAGGCAATGATGTTGGAAAATACATGTGTTCAGATCACTCTCAAAGACTGACCATTTCACTTTCATCAATGTTAAAAGGATCAAGTCCATTTCCCACTGCCCAGTGCCACATTGATGGGACAACTTCACGACAGTATGCTGCCTGTGCACTGGAAGGTAAGTCTTTGTTCATTGCTTTCTTACCAGTGTTGCTCTTCATGAAAGATGTGTTCAGTGTGGTCACACAGTCTTCTGTCTTCACTGATGGCCTCCTGTAGTGTTATCACCTAACGCTTGTTTGACTTGAATGATCCTGCGGCGTGATGTTTGAGTATATGGATGAATCGTGGTAACACTGGCAACTTAGCTAGTTGCACCGCCACTAGGTCACATTGAAGAGACACTAGGGTACCCAAAGGGCAAGCTTCAATCAATAGATTGGAATAGAAGAGGAAGACGGTGATGATTCAAGAAGACCAAGCTGAAGAGCCTTGGTCTTTACCAAACAGTTTATATACAAGTACTGCTGGCTTTCAAGCGCAGCTAGAAACCCAAACCCTAGTACAGTGATACTAGTACTGAGTCATACAATAATCTGAAACACCGGTGAAACCCAAATACCGGCAACGCGTAAGTGTCCATGACTAACAAAGGCTTACTATCGTAGTCATAACCGTATAGTAAGCGTCCCAAACTCCGAGACCTCATAATACTGCTGACGATTAGTCCATAACATGTCAAAACATGACATTACCCCTTTTTCAGGCAGAACGTCCTGTTCAAAAACCCAAGGGATAATCCTTGCACCTCTGGTAACTGTGACCTCTTTGTCCATAATCCTCTGTAAGGCATTGGCAGTCTCAAGGCGACGCGTACACTTCCTAACCTCATTGCCAACCACGTATTGTTCATTCTCCAAAGCAGTAATCTGCTTGGCGAGTTTGGAGTACCGGGTTGACAACCCTCGGTAACGAAGGACCGGTCTGGGATCTGAGCCATGGCCAGATCGACTCCATGGTGATCACCATAGTCCTGTCGAAGATAACACATTTGATCATGCATGTAATTGTGTTCAACTGAATCAAAATCGGGAGTGGCGTGTACTTCACCTTGTTGTATCTCGCCCCCTTTCTCCATACATCCATAGACAATAGGATTGTTGCCAGGCATCACATGGAGTATTTGGCAACCGTAAGATGACCATTGATGGTCATGCGGAACGCAATGAATCTGGGGGGAATATTTAGTTCGAACCCATCGGGGGCGTCCGCCTTGTCTTGTGCACACTGTTGGTCAGCTCGGATTCCTCCTCCACGGTAGTCGGGGAAGCAAGGGCTCTCTTTTGCCACTCCCATACCAGCTCTTCTTCCTTGCCTCGTCCCCCGCAGCACAAGTGGTACCCTTTCATCTTGCGATCCCGATACTTCGCGGGGATCTTGGTTTTCTTTGTTCGAGTCGTCTTCCCGAGCTCGGAGTGTGGCGCGGATGTGAATACCCCAGGACGTTGCGGGGTCCATGATGACATTGGTAGGAGGGTCAACATTGATATATCGAGGCATTGGCAGCGGTGGGACGTGGACGGGGTTTATTACATGTGCAATTGTAGATGAGTTGTCCACAATCGTAGTGGATGTGGGAGGAGTCGGCGTCAGGATGGCCTGGACATGACAGGGTGGTTTGCTTACAACTTCCACAAACTCAGACCACGTCACTGAGGTCGGAGCCCTTGGAACCTTGATAAGGTTTATGGAACAAGGATATTCTCGACTCGAGTAGTTGTTCCCTCCTCCAAGCTCGATTGGTCTTCCTCCAATCCTCCAGAATTGTGTCCCATACATCAGAGGTTTCGGGGATGACATCGCTGGGTTCGATGCATCGGAAGTGTCACGATCTGACATCGTCTCGCCTTCAGACAACATCAAGACGCGCCGTTGCATGCATGAACACTGGAAAGACTGCCAAGATTACCCAGAAGCACACAAATGGGTAGGCAAAGATCCAGAGTACGACGAAGAAGAGCAGGTACACACTCTAGTGTGGAGTCAAGGAACAGACGAAGAAGACTATATTGGAGAAGGAGAAGTGTTGAGGATTGCCCAACTTGTGAGTGGAATGCTAGTTCATGCAGAACCCTCCAGTGCTGGCACCTCTGCTACAGGACATATGAAGACCACGTGATTATGTCACGTGATAGTCCGGGTCATGGCACGTATCTGACCTAAGCAATAAGTCATGGGACTTCAAAGGATGGAATAGCTTTGTATAATGTGACCATGGTAGGCATGAGGTCGGAGGCGGTATTCCCAATAGCGAAGGTCTGGACAATTCCCAGTATGGGTCAATTCTGATGGAAGGAATTCTGATGCGCTGGTATTGCGCCGAGACATTTGTTATCTTGTTATCTTGTGTTCTGATGTCATTTGTGAGTCATATGGTTGTCTTTATCTCTGACTCATGTGAGGCCGTATGCCTCATGTACTGTATGTTTCATGATAAGCCCCTGTGGCTTGATGGACAATTCTCATTGGCAGATTAGGTCATGAGTCGTGTTTACTATAGTTCGAGCTCAGTTAGAATACTGTCTTGGAGTACTATAAGTAGTTGGCAGGTTTCGCCAGTAGTCAATAGCTTAGTTGTCTTGAACTTCCACCTGTATTCCTCTCAGGCATAGTCAAGCATTCTTATAGCAGAGTCATTGGTCATTGTGACTATTCTTCTATCATTGTTCACTTGTGTCAAGAGTTATCTTCAAGTGATGCCGTATAAGGGGACCATCTGTGGTTATTCGCCCTTCTCGAGTATTTCCTAAGTTGCAAGCCGTGCGCTTGGCTTAGAGGTGATATAAGGAAAGCCTTCGGGTTCAAGTCGAACCAGCGATTCGTGGAATCATGACAGGAAGGCTGCGGCGATCTCTTCAAAAGTGGGTTGGATGGTAGCAGGAGCGGTGACTTCTGCATAGGTACGCTGTTGGATATGAGGGACATGATAAGATGAGGTTGGGGATGGAGAAGAAGCAGTAGAGGCAGTGGTCATTGTTCGTCGAAGGAAGAACTGATGTGCTTCATCCACTGATTGACCTGCTTTTATGTGTGAGGGAGTAGGATTCAAAGACCGTTTGAACTCAGCTAAGGCATCAGGGGCATGTACATCAGTGGCGTTGACCCACTGCGACTCGAGTCTGGATATCCCTTCCATTTGATAAGGAATTGTTTGTGCCTTGTTCTGCCGAATTGCCATTGGTCTAGAATTTTCTCTATTTCATATTCCTCTTCCCCATTGATTAATTCAGGGGGAGGTCTTGAGAAATTTGGTCCGTGAAAGGAAGTCTCGCGATAGGGGGTGAGAAGATCGATGTGAAACACGTCGTGAATGCTCCACTTGGAGGTAATTCCAATTGATAATTGACAGGGGACATCACCTGTATGATCTGGAATGGCCCATGTCTCTTGGGCGCAAGCTTGGCACTCGTTGATGAGTTCTCAGGTGACCTCCCTCCAGCCATACACGATCTCCTATTTGGAATTTGGGCATATCTTTATGTGATATCCATGACTTTTGTGCCTTGATAATTTGTCTTTGAGCATGTTCCCGTGCTTGTTTAAATTGATCTAGGCGTAACACCACTTGCGGAAGGGGACTGGGCGTTGAGTTCCAATCAGCACGAGGATTATGTCCCATCAATAAGAAGAATGGAGACTGCCCTGTGGCCTCACTGGGCCAATTGTTATGCGTGAATTCTGCTATTGGAAGATAAAGATTCCAATTGTCTTGTCTTTCATTTACCCAAAAGCGAAGATATTGTTCGAGCCATTGATTGGTTCGCTCTGATTGTCCATCTGTTCTGGGATGATATGCAGTGGAGATATTTTGGCTGATCCCCAATTGTTTACATAGTTCTCTTGTAAATTTGGATCCAAATCGGGGATCTCTGTCACTGATGATTTTGTTTGGTAATCCATATCGCATGAACACATGTTTGATGTATAACGCAGCTGTTTCTTCTGTGTCAATTTCTTCGTTACAGGGAATGAATACCGATGCTTTGGTGCAGTCATGATCCGTGACCGTAAGAATGGAATCATAACCCTGCGCGATTGGTAATTTAGTGATGAAATCGAGAGCGATGGTTTCGAACGGCATAGCTTCTGGTTTTGGAAATATGGGTTGTATTGAAGCCTTAATAGGGCGATTGTTGATCTTGTGTTGTTGGCATTCGGCGCAGCCCCTTACATATGCCAACACGTCTTGTCGTATCGTTGGCCACCAATAGTATCGTTCAACTATTTTGCCAGTTTTGCTGATACCTGGATGACCATGTACTGGGGTATCGTAATGAGCAGCGATGATTGACTTTCGCTCTTCACTTCCCTTGGTGATTACTCTTCTGCCTTCCTTATACCATGCCCCATTGATTTTCTTGAGCTTATGTGGGTCTACCCATGGTTTGATGATGGATTTGTCTTGGGTGTCCTTGTCCCTAGTTGACATCATTCTTCTACTGTAATTGTTGCAAGCGAATAAGTTGGCATTCTGGTACGGTGTGCATTTGTGGTTCATATGAATAGTTTGTCTGGTAGTACCGTCACGTTTTCGTTATCTTGTTCCCCGTGATCGTAGTCAGGTCGTCTTGATAACGCGTCAGCCTGTCCGTTTGCCGTTCCTTTTATGTGGTGAATTTCGAGATCGTATTCTGATAACTCCAATACTTCCCTTGCGACCCGTCAACTAATCTTTTGAGGTTCTCTCCAGTATCGCAAGTTCATGTGATCTGAAAATACTTTGATTTTATGTGGTGATCCCGCTACTAAAGGTCTCCAATGACGTAATGCCTTGACTATTGCCAATAGTTCAAGATCATAGATGTCATAGTTTCGTTCTGCTGCGTTTAGCATTGCGGAGTAATAGCCTATGGGGGTCTTTTGCCATCAGTTTTCTTTTGGAGTAACACCGCTCCCACCGCGAATCCTGATGCATCTACTTCCAGTTCGAATTGGTCTTGTAATACCAGGTGTGCAAGTACCGGTTCACTTGTGACGCGTCTTTGTAATAGTTCAAACGCGTGTTGTTCCTTGGGCCCCAATGCCATTCCATCGTCTTCTTTGTGAGTTCATTCAGTGGTTTGGCGATTGATGCGAATCCTTTGATGAATAGGCGGTAAAAATTGCAAAATCCCAAAAAAGATCGTACGTCCTTAACTTTGGTTGGTGTCGGCCAATCTTTTATGCCCGCAATTTTGATGGGATCCATACGTGTTACCCCTTTTTCAAGGATTACCCCCAGGTAATCGAGAGAGTGCGAGTGGAAGGTGCACTTTGCTGGTTTGAAATATAAATCGTACTTCACAGCTATTGTCAGTACGTCTCTGACGCCAAGATATGGTCGGTCAGATTTGTCCGAGTAGCGATACCGATGTCGTCCATGTACACGCGAATAGTGGTCCCCCTTGTTTCGTGTTTGGCAATGGTATCCCGATATATGTGATTCATCATTGACTGAAACGTAGCAGGGGAGTTTGTTAGTCCGAAAAACATCACTGTAGGTTCAAAAAGCCCATAGGGTGTTTTGAAAGCGGCTTTATGTTCGTCTCCTGCTTTGATGCGAATGTTGTTATATCCCCATTGTACATTGAGTTTGGTGTAAATGTGTGCTCCACTAAGGTCTTTGATGAGCGTTGAGATTAGCGGTAGGGGATAGTTATTGCGGATGGTGAACTTGTTGAGTTGACGATAGTCCTGTACTGGACGTAGTTTTCCGTCCTTCTTTTTTACAAAGAAGAATGGCGATGCATACTGCGATTTAGAGGGTCTGATATACCCTTTGTTGAGATGTTCTGTTATGAATTCTCGTAATGGTTGGTCTTCCAATTGAGATAATTCATATATGGAGCAATTGATGTGGTCCAGGGTATTTGCCTTAAGCTCAATGCGTGATCCCATTCCCGAGAAGGAGGGAATCGGTGGGATTCTTCTTCGCTAAAAACCTTCTTGAAGTCGCTATATTCTTTTGGTATTTGAACTTCTTCTTTAGGTCCTGCGGCGATAGCGAGATCAGTAGCTGCTCCTCTGATAGAACATTGTGCTTCCAATTTGGCCATGATGTTGTGTTTTGTTACTTCGGAAAGTACGTGGGCTACTACACTGGTATTGACTGTGGGATGACAGGATTTGATGATGATTGGTAGAGTATTTTCATCGATAGTCCCATGTTTCCAGCTGAACTTTGGTTCGAAAGTGCTGAGCCATGGGTATCCAAGAAGAATATCTTCTTTTCCAATGTCCGCAATTAGGAACCTCATTTTCCTGACAACTCCTTTTGTCAATATTTGTAAATCGATGAAATGAGTGACTGATCCCTTTTTGTTATGAGTATCGTCAATATTGAACAACTGTTTTGGTTGCGGTAATAGAGCTGTCCCCAATCCCATTCTTTTCACGAACCGGATTAATGAAATTGTCCATGGCTCCTGAGTCCACTAGTGTTTTTATATCGGCCTTGTTGCTGCTGGTTCGGATCGATACTGGAATTGCATAGAACGAAAGTGAGTTATGTATACAGTGTTACAACGTAATGCCCTCACCCAGGCCGTCAGGTTTAGGCGTCCCCAAAATCCTTATTTCCCATCAACTCCTGCATTGCCAATGCTTTGAACTCTTCAGTTTCATTGGCCGCCGTTCGCAGCCAATCGTTCTTCCTTTCTTCGGTAGTGTGGCTATCGCTAGCATTTGGGCATATGGAGATCTTCTCCAGTTCAGAGCGATCATCCACCACCTCTATGCCTCTAGAATTGCTAAAGGGCCTAGGTGGATTGCGTGGTTGACGCGGCTGGGAGCAATTGCGACTGAGGTGTCCTTTCTTTTGACAGTTATAGCAAATTACTTCCCTAAGGTCCGGGGTTGTCTCCTCTGTAGGAACCCTTCACGAGGTTTGAATGGGGGTCGAGGATTATTAAGATAGGGTCTTGGCTGGGCCAAGACTTCTTCTGTGTGTGCCAATCGCCCTCTTGCTCTGGCTCGATCCGCCGACGTATCCATTGCATTGGGGTGACGTCTGAACTGTCTCCAATTTGTTTGACTTGGTGCTGATGGTCGAGGTTGTATCTTGTACTGATCGATTTTGTTCTTTAGATGGAGATATTGACCTTGACGTTTAATGGCTGCTCTTTTCCAATCCTCATAGTCTGTGGGATCGTCGTGAAGGTAGATGGTTTCCTGTAGTTTATTTGGCAGTCCATTTGCGAATAGATCAAGGACCATTGGTTGATCTATGTTATAGCCAGCATATCTGACCAGTTGTTCGAATTTCGCCACGTATGCATCAATATCTCCTCTCTCCATTCTGATGCCCCTTCGTAATTCAGTTTGTGCTTTTTCTTCCTTCAGAGTGTCTGCATATTGCCTCATAAACGAGGAGTGTGTGTTGTACCATAGCCAATTGTCGTAAGGGTCTCGTCTGTTGACGTCTACTTGAACTCATAGCCAAGCCACCATTGACCCTACCCATTCGGTCACCACAGTTCCTTGAATATAGGTGAGAAACAACATAGCTTTTTGATATGGATTGCGCATGATGGAATGGGTGGAGTTGATTCCTTCGTATAGACTCCACTGCATTAAAAATTCTTCTGCTTTTTCACGATCGCCCGCAAATACAGCTGGTGGATTTCCACAAAATTTGTTGTGAGCTGCTGGTAGGGGTGCTTGCGCTGCTGGTATCGGTGCTGGTGGGTTTCCAGCAGGTGGTCCTGCTCCTCTGCCTCCTCCACCGCCAGCTCCTCCGCCTGGTGGGTTTGGAGGAGGGGTTCCTTGTTGGTTTGTAGGGTCGGTAAGTGCCCAAAATGCCGTGACAGTTGGGGCCACTGGTGAGTTAGTGAGGGAGTAGACGGGTTGTGTAGATGCACTTCCCATAGTGGCCTGAGTTTGAATGTGAGATGTGAGCGTCATCATTGCTCCTAGTCGTAGTGATTCTGTTGCAAGTGCTAAAGTTATCCCCTGTTGTGATGGGGAGGATGTTCGTTCTTCAAGAGACTGATTACTCTTGATACTTGGTGATGGGGGAGGTGTAGCGGACGATGGCCTTGTATTTGCAGTATTCAATTCTTGTACTTCCTCTTGCGTGAGTTCGTTGATGTAAATATCGCAACCTAGATCTTCCAAAGCTGTTCGAAAACCTTCCCACTCTCCTTCTCCGTCCTGAGGTTGAAACCAACGAACTTCAACCCAAACATATCGATCGTAAACAAACTCAACTGCGACGGTCCGGTTGTCTTCTCAACTCTTGGCGTGGTATCCTGTAGTACCTGTAGTCTTGCTATACCGGTATTCTGTATTCTTGCAAAATCATTGCAGTATGTTGTCAGCACCTCTGTGTTGAAACCAGAGGTCGTCACAATTCTGGCAACAGTCTTGAGTAGTTTCTGATGATGCCACGTTGAAGCTTGGTCTTAATGTAGCGTTATCACCTAACACTTATTCGACTTGAACAATCCTGTGGCGTGATGTTCGAGTATATGGATGAATCGTGGTAACACTGGCAACTTAGCTAGTTGCACCGCCACTAGGTCACGTTGAAGAGACACTAGGGTACCCAAAGGGCAAGCTTCAATCAATAGATTGGAATAGAAGAGGAAGACAGTGATGATTCAAGAAGACCAAGCTGAAGAGCCTTGGTCTTTACCGAACAGTTTATATACAAGTACTCGCTGGCTTTAAAGCGCAGCTAGAAACCCAAACCCTAGTACAGTGATACTAGTACTGAGTCATACAATAATCTGAAACACCGGTGAAACCCAAATACCGGCGACGCGTAAGTGTCCATGACTAACAAAGGCTTACTATTGTAGTCATAACCATATAGTAAGCGTCCCAAACTCCGAGACCTCATAATACTGCTGACGATTAGTCCGTAACATGTCAAAACGTGACACCTCCTCAGCTGACAGCAGAAACTTCAATCTAACAAAAAAATAATTAGTACCTGAAGACGACACCCATCAGGTGAGTGCACAATCCCAGAATCACTGTCAGGGTTGACAGAACGTTCCCTCTGCCAAAGCTCCAAAGCTTCATGGCCAACGCACGGTACCTTATTGTCACATCTGACATCGTTTGGACTGCTGATTCAAAGGGATGACGTGTTCTCGGAGTTCCGGATACTTACTGATCGGTTATGACTATGATAGTAAGCATAAATTAGTCATGGACACTTACATGTCGCCGGTGCTTGGGATTGCCAGTGTTCCAGGTATTATTAGAACGGACAATGACTCATTACTAGTATAGCTGTACTAGGGTTTGGATTCCAGCTGCGCTTTAAAGCCAGCGAGTAACTGTATATAAGTCTCTATCTCTTGACCATAGCTCTCCAGCTTGGTCTTCTCGAAATATCACCTCTTCTCGCGTATACTAGTACCACGGGTACTAAGTGATCATTGCTTGCTCTTTATCCTTGTGGATCCACTCCCTCATGATTATCTCTTAAAACATCCACGTCGGTGGTGTTGTTCTGGTGAATCACCAAGTCGCTAAGTAGTCTATTCTTGTCACGCCCGCACAAGTTGCCTAAGTCAGGCCAGTGTTAGGTGATAATGCTACATTAAGACCAAGCTATTCATCGTGGCATCGCAAGACACAACAGCCAGTCGTTGGATGACATTCGGAGAACCAGCACTTTGGTTCGCACAGAGAGGAACGCGAACTGTTCCACAACATTTTGTCAAAAGTGCAGCATGGACAACAGTTGACGATGTCGAAGGATATTATGCAAGAGACGGAGACGACTCCTTTCTTCACCCAGTTGAGTTCAACTACAGTCATCTTTGCTGGGTAGAGTTACAGTGGTTCAGCAGGATGCAAGAGTGGGAAGGACATCGAATTGCTCCCACTTCTTACGAATTGGACATCCTCATAAACAAACTCACCCGACCAGAAGCACAATCACTCGGAGCAGTATTACCTCCATCTCCTACTACCATTCCCTCAGAACCAGAATCAGACCACCAAGTTCCAGAAGAACCGGAACCCATTACCATTCAAGAATCTGTACCCATCGTCGAACCATTAGCAAGAGTCACTGAACAGCTGCACATCAGCCCAGTAATGACTACCCAAACCACCAATCAATACGCAGAAAGAACTTTCACACTCGACGAGCTAGCAGATTTGCGCATCGCAGGTTCAGATCGACCAGACCCCCCAGACCAAGATCCCTTTCCAGGAAGAGGTTTTCCCCTACGGATCCCACAAAACTGGAGACCACAAGAAATGGAACCACAAGGCGGAGGACCACCAGGAGGAGGACCACCAGGTGGGGGACCGCCAGGTGGGGGACCGCCAGGTGGGGGACCGCCAGGTGGGGGACCGCCAGGTGGGGGACCGCCAGGTGGGGGACCGCCAGGAGGAGGACCGCCAGGAGGAGGACCGCTAGGAGGAGGAGCAGTAGGTGGGATGCCAGGAAATCACAATGACAAGTTGTGGGGTCATGCCCCGACCATATTCACAGGGGACCGATCCAAAGTGGAAGAATTCCTTCTCCAATGGGACCTATATGAGGGAATCAACATAAACAACCCAATGATGGCAGTGCCATTTCAGAAAGCTATGTTATTCCTTACCTATATACAAGGACCTCACGTCACCAAATGGGTAGGATCCATCAGTCCCTGGATGCGACTTCAAGTACAGATCAATCACATCGACCCCGCAAACCCATGGTTGTGGGACAGTGTTATGTTATCATTCAAACGACAATTTCGTGATACGCTACGAGAAGAAAGAGCATGAGCAGAACTCAGAAAAGGAATCAAAATGGGGAATCAGGACATTGACGCGTATGTGGCCAAATTCGAAAATCTAGTTCGCCTTGCTGGTTACCGAGTAGATGAGCCATTGGTGGTCAAACTGTTTGCCGAAGGCCTCCCTCGCAAGTTATTCGAAAGTGTATATGTCCTGGACAAACCTCATACGTACGAAGAATGGCGAAACAACAGTATCCAACGCCACGGTGAATGGATCCATATGCAGAACAAATTCAATCAATTCAAGACGCAAGGAACATCGTCTCGATGGCCAAGAGCCTTTCAAACCAATCGCAATCCAAATGCTATGGATACATCCACTGATCGTACTAGGACTAGGGGAAGGTTGGCCAATGCTGAACAAGTATTGAACAAGATCGAAGGGGTCAATGCCCCACGCAACAACTAATGAGGGGAGGAAATCCCCCATTTCAACCAAGAGAAGGGTTCCTGAGGAGGCGACAACCGCCAGACTTAAGGGAAGTCATTTGCTACAACTGTCAAAAGAAAGGACACCTCAGTCGCAACTGCACACAGCCTCGACAACCCAGGGTCAATGCGAGAAGTTCAGAAGTAGTGGATGACCGCAGTGATGCGGGCAAAGATCTTCACATCGCCCAGATGGTAGCTGACGACCGAACAGCTATCCAAAGAAAGGACGATTGGTTGCGCATGGCTGCTAACGAAACGGACGAATTCAAAAATTTTGCCATGCAGGATTTGATGGGGAAGAAGGATTTTGGGGACGCCTGAACCCGACGGCCTGGGTAAGGGCACTACGTTGTAACGCTGTATACATAACTCGCTTCCGTTCTATGCAAATTCCAGTACTCTGTCAAACCTGTTACAACAAGGCCGACATAAAAGCACTTGTGGACTCGGGGGCTACTGATAACTTTATCAATGAACGATTTGTCAAGCAACTAGGATTGGGAAAGGCGTTATTGCCCCAACCTAGAAAAATATTTAACATTGATGACACAACCAACAAAGGGGGGATGAATACACACTACATCGATCTTCAAATACTCACTAAAGGACAATATAGGGAAATGAGATTCCTAATCACTGATATAGGAAAAGAAGACGTCTTGTTAGGATACCCCTGGCTCAGTGCATTCGAACCGGAATTCGATTGGAAAAATGGCAATCTTCGTCCAAATACTCACCCAATTGTTATCAAATCAGTCGGACAATCTGTTAACAAAACTATCGCTGCTCGCACCTTGTCAGCAAGTGAAAAGGACGACATCATAGCCACCCTTCAGTCACAATGCTCTATAAAAGGAGTGGCCACGGATATGGCTATTGCAGCAGGTCCAGCTCAGGAAACAACAATTCCAGTCGAATACAAAGAATTCAAAAAGGTGTTTAGCGAAGAAGAATCCCAGTGATTCCCTCTGTCCCGGGAATGGGATCACGCTATCGAACTCAAGAAAGAGGTACCAGATCACATTAACTGCTCTATCTACGACCTATCATTGCGGGAGGATCAAGAGGTTAAGCAGTTCATCACTGAACATCTGAAGAAAGGATATATCAGACCATTGAAGTCCCAGTACGCATCACCATTTTTCTTCGTTAAAAAGAAGGATGGAAAACTACGCCCGGTGCAGGACTATCGTCGACTGAATCAATACACGATTTGCAATAACTATCCCCTTCCTCTCATCCAAACACTCATCAAAGACCTCAGCGGTGCCCACATCTACACGAAACTTGATGTTTGATGGGGATACAATAATATCCGAATCAAACAAGGAGATGAACATAAAGCGGCGTTTAAAACACCATATGGACTTTTCGAACCAACAGTCATGTTCTTTGGACTCACCAATTCCCCAGCCACATTTCAGACAATGATGAATGCTATCTACAAAGACACCATAGCAAAACACGAACAAAGAAGAACCACTATACGAGTTTACATGGACAATATCGGTATCACCACTAAGACAACGCTGAAGGACCACATCAACACATTTAATGACGTCCTTCACGGGGCACAAAAGTACAATCTCTACTTTAAACCAGAAAAATGCACCTTCCATGCTGCGTCCCTTGATTACCTGGGGGTAATCCTTGAAAAGGGGGTAACATGCATGGATCCAGTCAAGATTGCGGGCATCAAGGACTGGCCAACACCAACTAAAGTTAGGGACGTACGGTCTTTTCTCGGCTTTTGCAACTTTTACTGCCTATTCATCAGAGGATTTGCATCAATCGCCAAACCTCTAAATGAACTCACAAAGAAAACAGTGGAATGGAGTTGGGGACCGCAACAACAACACGTGTTTCTTACGTTAAAACAACAGGTAACAAGTGAACCAGTACTTACACATCCAGTCCTACAAGATCAATTTGAACTGGAAGTAGATGCATCAGGTTTCGGGGTGGGAGCTGTATTACTCCAAAAGAAATCTGATGGCAAAAGATATCCCATAGGATATTATTCGGCGACATTAAATGCAGCAGAACGAAATTACAATATCTACGATCTAGAACTACTGGCCATAGTCAAAGCACTTCGCCATTGGAGGCCACTTCTAGCAGGATCTCCACACAAAATCAAGGTCTTCTCCAACCACATGAACCTGAAATATTGGAGAGAACCACAGAAAATCAGTAGACGAGTGGCAAGGGAAGTACTTGAACTATCAGAATACGATCTAGAGATTCATCACATCAAAGGAAGTGCAAATGGTTGCGCAGATGCACTATCAAGATGACCAGATTACAATCAAGGCGAGGAGGATAATGAAAACGTAACCGTATTACCAGATCATGTGTTCGTCAGAAATACACAATGCAAAGGACGGAATGCCCTATCACCCACAAGGCATCTTAACGGTACAAGACATGACTCCAGTCAATCCAAGTGACGCACAAGAAGAGACAATACTCCGACCATGGGTAGATCCTCATAACCTAAAGAAGGTAAACGGAGTATGGTACAAACAAGGAAGATGAGTGATGACCAAGGGAAGTAAAGAAAGACGAATGATCGCAGAGGCTCATCATGAACCACCAGTGTATGGACATCCAGGTATCAACAAGACGATCAAACTAGTAGAACGAAACTATTGGTGGCCAACACTATGACCAGATGTTACCACTTACGTCCAAGGATGTGCGGACTGTCAACGACACAAGGTCAACAACCAACCAATCAGAGCACCCCTACAACCCATATATCCAAAACCAGAAGCATTGCCATTCGAAACAATAGCACTCGACTTCATAACCAAACTACCGGTGTTGGAAGGATATGATTCCATCCTCACAATCACTGACCATGATTGCACCAAAGCATCCATTTTCATTCCATGTAGAGAGGAGATCAATGCCGAAGAAGTTGCGATGTTGTATCTCAAACATGTGTTCGTCAATATGGCCTCCCTACCAAGATGATCAGCGATCAAGACCCTCGATTCGCGTCCAAGTTCACCCGAGAACTGTGCACACAATTGGGGATCACCCAAAACATATCCACAGCATATCATCCTCATACAGATGGTCAATCAGAATGAACAAACCAATGGCTAGAACAATACCTCCGCTTTTGGGTAAATGAGCGACAAGATAATTGGGTGCTGTATTTACCTCTGGCAGAATTCACACACAATAACTGGCCAAACGAGGCGACAGGGAAGTCCCCATTCTTTCTTCTAACGGGACATCATCCACATGCTGATTGGAAAACAACTCCAACCTCTTTGCCCCAAGTGGCGCTATGGCTCGACCAATTCAAACAAGCACGAGCGCACGCCCAACAACAGATCATCAAGGCACAGAAATCATGGGTTAAGCACAAAGACACGCCCAAGTTTGGGATAGGAGACCTTGTATGGTTAGAGGGACATCACCTGAGGACTCACCAACCTAGCGCCAAACTTGCGCCCAAGCGACATGGACCCTTCAAAATTGTCCAGGTGATGTCCCCAGTTAATTATAAACTGGAACTTCCCACACAGTGGAGCATTCACGACGTGTTTCACATCGATCTTCTCACCCCCTATCAAGAAACTTCCTTTCATGGACCAAATTTCCCAAGACCTCCCCCTGAATTAATTGATGGAGAAGAAGAATACGAAGTCGAGAAGGTTCTGGACCAATGGCATTTTGGAAGAGGAAGGCGCAAACAATATCTGATCAAATGGAAGGGGTACCCAGACTCGGAGAATCAGTGGGTCAACACCACTGATGTACATGCTCCACAAGCTATAGCCGAGTTTCAACATTCTCAAACTCCGCTGTTAGCATATATAAAGGTCCCCACTCCTAGCAAAGAAGCTCATCAGTTCTTTCTTCGAACTACCATGAGCACTTCCCCTTCCACTACCAAAGAACACACCCTCTCCTCTCTCTCTTCTATCCCCTCAGCTGTCGAGGAGATCAGTCCCTCTGCCACCGAGGTCGCCGCCGCCTTCCGATGCATTGGACCAGGGGATTTCATCCCAGAGACCCCTGATGTATGCGGATATGATGCTGGAGGACTGGAGGAAGACGCAACGAAAGTGGAGGAGGGAACAACTCCTCAACGCCAGGACCTCCTTGTTGCACAGACACTTATCAAAGTTCCAAGCGTCTCCGACATCAGTGATGTGGTCCAAGTTTGTGGGACTTGTAAGCAAGCCGCCCTGTCATGTCCAGGTCACCCTGACTCCCATATCCACTACGACTGCGGCAAACCTGTCGATGAGTGCATCTGTAACAACAAATTCCACTTCATCCCTCCACCGCCAATGCCTCGATATGTCAATGTCGACTTCCCTCCCAGGGTCATCCTCGACCCTGCCACCTCATGGGGTGTTCACACCGTACCATCCTTCGTCAGCAGAAGATGACTCCGACAAAGAAAACGAAGATCCCTCGGCGATTCAGAGACCTGAAAATGAAGGGGTATCACCTCTTACGCCACACACCTGCCGAGGACGTCGAGGAGGTATGGCAACAGCAAAAGGAAGCCCTTTCTTCCCAGACTACCATGGACTGCCCAGCAACGTTGAACGACAGAAAGCTAAGGACAAGGCCGAAGCCCCGGACGGTTTCGAACTGAATATTCCCCCTCAGTTCATCCCCTTCCGTATGATCATTAATGGGCAACATACCATTGCCAAGTACGTCACCTGAGGAATGGCAACAATCCTATCGTCTTTGGATGTATGAAGAAGGGTGGGGAGATTCAACAAGGTGACGTGCATGCCGCTCCTGATTTCAATGTTGACAGAACATGTGATTACATGCATGATCAACTGCACTATCTGCGCAACAATTATGGTGGTTGCCAATGGGTCGATCTGGCCATTGCTGAGATCCCAGATCGTACGCTGGGTGCAGAGATCACGTGCTACCGTCACGTGTCGCAGCGTTACAACGACCTCCATAAGGCGATTACAGCTCTTGAAAATGAGCAGTACGCCGTGGGTAACGAAAAGTGCAAGAGCGTTCGTCGACTTGAGGCTGCCAATGCGCTTCAGAGGGTTATGGATAAAGAGGTGGAGGTATGTCAGAATACGACTATCATTCCCTGGGGTTTCGAACGAGGTCGTTCAACCTGAAAAGGGGGTAATGTCACGTCTGACATTGTTCGGACTGCTGATTCAAAGGGATGACGTGTTCTCGGAGTTCCAGGATACTTACTGATCGGTTATGACTATGATAGTAAGCATAAATTAGTCATGGACACTTACACGTCGCCGGTGCTTGGGATTGCCAGTGTTTCAGGTATTATTAGAACGGACAATGACTCATTACTAGTATAGCTGTACTAGGGTTTGGATTCCAGCTGCGCTTTAAAGCCAGAAGTAACTGTATATAAGTCTCTATCTCTTGACCATAGCTCTCCAGCTTGGTCTTCTCGAAATATCACCTCTTCTCGCGTATACTAGTACCACGGTACTAAGTGATCATTGCTTGCTCTTTATCCTTGTGGATCCACTCCCTTGTGATTATCTCTTAAAACATCCACGTCGGTGGTGTTGTTCTGGTGAATCACCAAGTCACTGAGTAGTCTATTCTTGTCACGCCCGCACAAGTTGCCTAAGTCAGGCCAGTGTTAGGTGATAACGCTACACTTATCAACATCATTGTTGGTGTTGTTGGCATTTAGATGGTGTTGTGGAGAATACATTTCCACATCATCATTGTCATCCTGTGAAGTGGTCATTGGCTTAGTATTATTTTGCATTTGAGAAAAGACATAACTTACACCAAGGCAAACATCATCAGATGAGCCTGAAGGGAGCCTCATAAAATTTTCGGTGGCTTGATTTGAAGATGGCATTGAAAATGTGTCAAAGACTTCCTTGTTGAAGTCAAATGTGTTATCGACCTGTGCTGTGGCAAGGGATATCACTCACCAATGCTGGGTCTTGCGGGGCATGCTCTGGCTGGGTTACCAGGGCATCACGATATGCATTGTCAGTAGCGGCAATATCTGAGCTGTGGCGGTACCTAAGTCCATTGCCTGAAGAGATGTTGGGAGCAACTGATTGTTGAGAATGTTGAGATCCCGTGGAGGTAACTAGTTTGATATCTGCAAGATGTGATGCAAAGCTGTGGGCACTTGCAGAGCTTCCGCCATCTTGCTGAGAGGGATTTTGTATCTTGGACATCCATACTTGAACCTTCCTCATATCAGTCTGAGGACCAGAGAAGTCCTTTTTTGCATTGATATGCCCAGCCTGTTGCTGGCCATGTAAACTGCCAATTTTGCAGTTTTCACTCTCAGTGCAACAAACTGAAGTTTGCCGAATGTGTCTCATTTTGACTTAAAGAAGCATCATAGTCAGGACGCTAGCGCACTGGATGGGCCGACGCCCCACTCAGCAGATTCACTAAAGGAGTGGATTACGTCGCTGGACGTCATGAGACGCATAGGTACAATAGTAACACACCAGTGTTCTCCTTGACATGGCTTGACACAGATTAGAATGGACTGGTGGACCGGTTCAGAAGGTTTGCCAACAGCTCAGACTAGAGCTCCGATGGGCACGTCTTGCTGCAGGGTTGGTCAGCTGAGGTAGGAAGCACATAGTAATGGCAACTCCTAGGATTGGCCAAGTCGGACATTGCCTACAAGCCAGAGATTGGCATCAGCAGGCCTTGGCAACTGTGATGATCAAAGGGTCAGTAATATCACATTTACCAGACCAAGGAGCTTGGAGCAACACAACAGACTAGGACCATTCCTAGGATATGAAGGTGATATCACACAACTGAGCCAGCGGATGCGCAACAGCATACCAGCCACCACATGGTTGATTAGAATGATGACGTGCTGGTCATTTTGTAGTTTCCGCAGAATCTGGAGCAAAGTATTGAGTGAGTGGCAAGTTTAGTATTTAAGTAGCACGGCGGCATGGGGACTTTGGCAGTACCTAGCCCAGGTTAGCTTCGGTGTACAAGTCATCTTTGTATTCTAGACCCCATAGCTCTCATCACAAAGCCTTGCTGTCTGCAGTGCTAAGTCTAGACTTACAAACCTTCACCTATCTCACTCCTGGTGAGTGGCCACTCAATGGTGGTGCATTACCTTTGGTCCTTATCTAACTCCTTTGGTCAGGCTTGGCGAATGTATTTGCCGACCGTGCTATATTCCTCATCCTCCTGAACTCAAGGACTCTAAGCTGTTCTTTACAGGCTTATAGGGGACTTAGGGTATCAGCATCATGTGACCTGCTGTATAAGAACTCCAAGGCCAAGTCCCAGTGGAAAAGAGTGGTTTTGGTGAGTTGAGGCATGGTGGTCGGGAAGAGAAAAGACAGGGATTAAAAAGGAAGATACTGAAAGATGTACTTATTCAGTTTTTGAAAGTCATGTGCCACCACCGGAAGCAATGAGTCATCATCCTCATTGTTCTTGGCCAACCTTTTTTCTGCATTGACCTGCCTGCAATACATGGCTTTATCTACCCTCATCTTCTTACCATTTCCTTGGTCTTTGAACATATTTTCTGAGTTCACTAAGTGCTAGGCATCAGGATTGTGGATCTCAGCCAGGCATGTCATCAAAACACTCACATATGTCATCTTGTTGATTGCCACCTGTTCCAGTAGTTTCCTTTGCAGTCTTGCCCTTTTGTGGGGTTGCTTATTTGTGATATCAGTAAGTCAACTTTGAGAGACTTGGATAATGTGCATTGTATGCTTACCTGTGCCCCCGGTAGTGGAAATTGCTGTCTTCGACACAACCATTACCATCCAAGGCCATGGTTTCAGCCCTGGTGCCATCAATGTTTTCAGCTTCTGGGCATTATGCTCTTCTATTTCAGCAAGTTTCCCGATTCCTGCCATGCAAGATTCTTCTCTTGCAAGCTTATCTTCAGGTGTTTGTTCGTCAATGACCTTCTTGCGACTTGGAGCTGGTGCATGTCTTGGTGGACTCATGTCTACCATTCCTGGGTGCTTATCCTTATTGGAAGCACAGGTGTTTAGGCAGCTCATGATGACAGGACACGGAATACACAAGAGCGGGAAGCAAGAGAGGGAACACACAGGAGAGTGACTCATGAGGGAAGGGGAAAAAAAACACCAGCATGGGTAGTTGACTGGTGGGTGAGTGTTGAAGTAAGTTATATAAAAAAAAACTGCACTAAAATTTAGGGTCTGTTTTTCAACATTGGTGCAGTTCCACTCAAGGCCACCATGCAACTGTCAATCAACAAAGTTGAATCTGAACATGCCCTCTTCTCAATGTCCAATGCTCCAATGTATCCCTGTCCCCACCATGGCTGCAACAAGGTATCTCAGAATAAATCTGGGCTAACTCAACATGGCCATGCCGTCCATGGATATTCAATTCCTCTGCAACAATTTCCTTTATTGGCTCCATCAAACCCTTCCCAACATTGTTCACCATCCTTACCCAATCAACCTCCACTGTCTCCACGACTTTCACTGTCCCCAACTTGTTAGTAGCATCAATTTACAACTGCAGCTTCATCACACAACCATTTTTAGAAGGGGAAGATGATGCCCTCACCGGCAGTGAACACATGGATGTAGAATGCGGGTCAATGAAGAAAATGTCCATGCAGCGGAATACAACATGTTAGTGGACTACCGCTTGGAATTAGACGGTCAGTTGCCCTGTCCCTCACACACTTCATATAACTCTGTGATCTGTTTCATATTTAGGCCGACTTTTTGACAAGGAAGGCATCCGTCTCCATGGACATCCTTCCCAGAAACAACAAGACAACTGGTATCCATAGAACGACTGTGTCCAATTTGAATAGGCTGACTTATGCTATCGACAAATTCAGTTGTCCGCATCCCATATTGACTCAAATTTGCAGTTATGGTCTATGACTGTCGATGGCTCACCATTGCCCTCACCATTTCAAAATCACAAGAATATGTACCAAACCATTGATCGCACGCCTCTTGGAGACATTCCATGGAGCAGCTTTTCACTGCAATACAATGGTGAGAAGCCAATGGACAAAGTCCCTCAACGGATGGATGCCTCGTATGAAATTTGCTATTGCGATCCACACACGGTCATCCACAGCATTCTTGGTCACCCTGACTTCAAGGATGACATGGACTACGTACCCTATTGTGAGTATGATGCTTCCACTGGTGAATGGCTGTGGCAGGATTTCATGTCGGGGGACTGGGCTTGGATCCAAGCGGTGTGTGTTTGGTTTCTCACTTCATACCTTTACACTCAATCGTGATAGGACAAAATTGCAAAGGACTGTACAACTCATGGGTCCACCTTTGTACCAGTGATTCTTGGCAGTGACAAGACAGTCGTCTCTGTTGCCACTGGCCATATGGAATATTGGCCCCTGTACATGTTGATAGGCAACGTTCGCAACCACTTGTGCCATGCACACAAAGGAGCTGTCACGGTCATTGGTTCCTTGTCAATTCCAAAGAGTAAGTCCATCAACAAAGCCCTCTCACATTTGCTGAACCACCCATAGTGAAGAAGAAGCATGTGTCATCCCCAGAATTTCGCAAGTTCAAGCACAAGCTATTCCACTGTTCAATCAAAAAGATCCTACAACCACTTCGTGCAGTGATGACTGTACCAGAGCTCATTAGGTTTGGTGACAACCATTATCAGCAGGTTTTATATAGTCTAGGGCCATATATCGTGGACTATGAAGAACAAGTCCTGTCATCATGCATTGTACGAGGGTGGTGTGGAAAGTAAGTACTACCTGTCTATTTGATACCTGATACCTTTGACTTAGTCTGAAGATGTATTGCCTTTTCAGATGACTTGGACACTGGGGGTCCACTGCACTCTCGAGAACACCTCAAAGCTCTTTTTGACACAATGACCACAAACATTATGTGGGACCAGTATGGTGTGGTCGGCGATGTTTTGGTAGGTGATTTACACCACCCATCTACCTAGCTAATGACCTTGTGCTAGCCGTTCACATATCATTTCCCATGCACTGACATCTATGAGCTACTGGCCCTGGACCTCATACACCAGCTCATCAAGAGTGTATTCAAAGATCATCTCATTGCATGGGTGGAGCTGCTTCTTGAGAAGGAACATGGGACAGCACATGCACAGGAAATAATGGATGATATTGATAAATGGTGTGTCATAATTGCCAATGCCATAGTTTATATGCTCACATGTTGCTAGTATCTCAGTTGTCCCTCCCTTTCCCATCTCTGACATTTTCCTCAAGGGCACAGCTTTGAGCAGTGGACCGGGAATGATTCAAAAGTGCTGATGAAGGTTAGCACTATTTCATAACTTATTGGCAGCAGAAATCTGACTCTTGTAATAGGTTTACTTGCCAGCCATCAAGGGCCATGTTCCTTCTGACATTGTGCACTACTTTTGAGCTTTTCTTGACTTCTGTTATATTGCTCACTCCAACATTATCAGCAAACAAACACTGGAGAAGCTGGAGGCTGCACTGATGCTTTTTTACCACCACCGGGCCATTTTCCAGGACACCAGGGTTTGCAGCAAGATTTCCTTACCATGACAGCACTCATTGATGCATTACTCAATGCACATTTGTTTGTTTGGGGCACCAAATGGTCTCTGTTCATCTATCACAGAATCAAAACACATTGAGGATGTCAAGGAACCTTGGCAGTGATCAAACTGGTACTATTCCATAATGCAAATGCTTCAGACAATTCAGCGGCTCGCTAAGCTGCCGGCTGCACGAGTGGACTTTACGGCCCGGGGGATGATGAATGACTCTAATCCAAATAGTCATGCCAATGCACAGCATAAGTAGTCATTATTTGGACTCTATTTGGCACTCACACAGCTTCTTTCTATCAGAACCAATTGAACACCAGCCTTCCAACACTCCCAATGGTGTTGATGACACAAGTGTGCCACCTCCACCCCCTACCACACGAACCAAGCCTTTGCAAGCTGTAGACAGCAATGTCCGGCTTGGCAGCATACCACGTATGTACCCAGCTTCCCTTAACTATGTTAAATGTCAACTGACTTAGGATACATAAGAGTGTTGGCATGCACGTGATGTCTCTTCACTCTCCAATGAGCTCAGTCTACCTGATCTTCCTCAGCTTATCAGTCACTTTCTCTGCAAACAATTGGGCCACAGCAAAGATCATGAAGACCCCCACCATGCCTGTCCAAGATATACGGGTTGCATCCACATGTTCAACCATGCAATCATGACATTTCACACCCCCAGCAATCCAAGCAATGACAATGGCTTGCGTGACGAAGTCATTTGGGCAACCCCATTGTGGCTGAAGGAAATGCCACGTTATGACTGTATATTTGTCAACAGTGACCATGAACTTCAAGGCATGCATGGGATGGAGGTCCGTGGGCTATGTGTTTCTTTTCCTTTGAGTACCTTGGCATCACCTACCCATGTGCTTTAGTTCATTGGTTCAGCTGCATCTCTGATGAACCAGACGAGACCACAGGAATGTGGATGGTCAATCCTGACTTCGAAGATGGTGGGAAACCCATTGTGGTAGTCATTCATATTGACTGCATCTTTCATGCAGCACACCTCATCCCAATATTTGGGGTGTCATTTGTTCCCGATCATATCACACCAGACAACTCACTGGAGTATTTCAAGGGATTCTATGTGAATTGTTTGATTGACCATCATGCTTTCGACATCACTTCATAGGCAACACAAGAAGACCAAGTTCTGTCAGGTGTGTATTCCCATCCACTGGCTGTGTTACAGTGTGCGATGCTACTAATGATACCTCACTCATAGAGTCTTAGACAGGTCCAGGGTTCTCTGATTCCAGAGTGTGATATACATTGACTCCTGATATGTTCACTGCTTTCTTGTTTTCTTAATACAATACCCTGATATGTTTGCTGCTTTCATGTCTTCAGTACCCAGCTGGTCTTAAATTCTTAGCACACTTATTAAATTAATGAGCACATTTCAAGTTTGATCTAGTCTGAAAAGGTTAAAATGTAATTGGTGTCATTATTGTTGCTTAGTGTCAACTGACACGTCCTGACAGCTAGTGACATACCAATCAATTTTAAGCAACAATTAAGTTGGGTTAATCCCATGCAGTTTTGCTGATGCACAAGCATTAGAATCTGCACCATGATTGAGTAGCCATTGCATGACATCAACATGTCTTGATACCAATGCCACATGTAGTGGAGTATTCCCCAAAGAGTCTTGAACACTCACCTCCGCACCATGTCTGTAGAGTAAGTCTGTGACACGGAAGTGTCTTTTGGACAAAGCAGCCAGAAGTGGGGTGTGGACAAGACCACCAGCTGCATTCACTTGTTTGGGATGCTTCATAATCAAACATTCTGTCAGGTCATAGAACCCACAGAATGCAGCATAGTAGAGTGGTGTACCAATACTGACATCATTTGGTGGATAGAAATGGACCAGTGTTTGTCTATGTTGTGCACCTCGTGGCAGTGCCACACTACAAAATGTGGCTTGGAGCTGTCAAATAAGTCATCAACCCCATCTCATATACATAATGCCACCTTGGGGAATTGCCCATGGTCTACCCAGTGTTGAGCAGTGTATTTCAATAGAGGAGGCCTGTTAACATCACTGGTTGCAGTGTGTCCGTCCAGCTGGAGCAGTGTCGCCAGGCATGCTTGCACCATTGTTGTATGTGCTGGGTTGAGGTCAACATGAAATTGCGAAACATCCTGATCAGATGATTTTGTGAGACAAGGTGATGTGAGGTATTCTTTCACTGAAAAGTGTGAGAATTGTATGACCCACAAATCTTCTCTGCCAGGGATGATAGCAATCAAACTAGAACAGGTTGAGAGTATGGCCTTGTAATTTCTGCTCATTGATCTTCGTAGCGGATGACGATCGCTCCGAATCTTACTCAGTCTACTATGTTGATTATGATATTCTTACTGTATGATGATGATATTGTATTGTTGTTAGTATTATGACTTACACATATATATGCTGTATCCGACAAGCTACATCAATACATATAAGTAGCTGTCGACTGTTTGTCGACAGCTTGACTCTTTTATTCTCTGAATTAGTCGTTCTATCTCTAAAAGTCGCTTGCATTCGCTCCTTAGAAGCACTTTCAGTGTCTTAGTTCAGTCACACTTCGTGTGTTGACAATCTGCTAAGTCACGTTACGTTGTCATCGCGTGTAGGCTAAGTCAGCCACTGTGTCAGACATAACTCTCTTGATCCTCCCAGCTCCAGTCCTCCCTCAACTTTGGAATCCCTCCCGAGCTTGATGCCTGAAAATCAAATGCCAGTAGCTCCACAAGCTCCTCAATGAGAAGCAGTCGGGAAGTGATGGCAAGGCACTGTAACAGACGACACATGTTATACTTAGTGATGGGAAAGTTTGGTTCTGAACCATGGTCTGAACCCAAACTGGACCAAACCGAACCCTAATTTAGGTCTGGGGTTTGGGTATTTGACCCGAACGGGACAGTTGGTTCTGTTCAGGGTTTGGCCAGTCCCTCCTTTTTGTTGAATGTGTTCAAACCAAACCCTTGGTAGTTGGGGCAAAAAATTGTGTTTCAAAAGTTTACTGTATTTCCAAACAAAAGTATAACAATATGCAGCACGAGGTTAGGCTGAAACTGTTCTGTCACAGTTGCAAGTGTGGCTGCATGGCCTGGGGACTTTTTGTGCCACATTGCAGTGTTTCCCAAGTCAGGTCCTTGCAAGCCATCATGGCTATCTATGCACCCTCTTTAGTGTGTCGGCAGCTCAAGCCGATGATTTGAAATAAAAATAGTAAAAAATGCGAAAATATTTATGAAGATAGATTAGATTACCAGCTAACCGGCTCTCAGCCAACCCTAAGCAATCCGAGCAGCTGTTCCAAAGTTATTGACCCGGCTAAGATCGGCTTGCAGCTGAGCCGATCTGAGCCGGTTTTGTCGAGCCAATAACTTTGGAACGACCGCTCGGATCGCTTAGGGTTGGCTGAGGAGCCGTCAGATCTCATGCTATTCTATCTACATAAATATTTCCGTATTTTGAGCTATTTTATTGAAAAATGTCGAAAAACATCGGCTTGAGCTGCCGACACACTAACCCTCTTGCTCTGCCTCCTTCCCCATCTATTGCCTCATCCCACGTCTCTCCCAGCCATCCTGCACCTCGTCTTGCCCATATCTTGCCCAGCCCTTCCTGGTTGTCTTGTTCCACTCACCTCACCTCATCCTCCTATTGGCTCATTCATCTAAGCTGTCTCACCTGTTTCATTTCACCCTCACCTGTCTCACTTTATCCACAATGATCCTCCTCATAAATTGTGTTTGCTATGATTTCGTGGCCTGGGCATACTCAAACTGGTCCATTCAGGCACAATAATCTTAAAACCTCCATCCTCTTACTTGCCTCTTGCCTCATCTCTCACGTTTCACCATAACTGGTCCTCCCCCTCACTCACTGTACTCACCCTTGGCATTAAGAATTGCAGCAATTGCCTACTCCACGATTATGCTGGTCCAGGGAAATTTCCATGCTCCACTCACACAGGTACAAACAGTACTTTTTTATTTCCATTCGCATTCTCACAGCTGCCTTTCCTCTTCTCTCACCTTGCCCTGTCCACGTCTACCCTTCCTGGTCCTTATGCCCTGCCCTACTATGCCTTCCCTCCTTTGCTCACCCTGGTCCTCTTGACTCCATTTGCTTGCCCTTACCACCCTCTCACCCTCTCCTCTTGCCTGCCCTTCTTGGTTCGCTCGCGCTGCTCTTCCCACTCTCCTAATGCCCACCCTTGCTGGCACTCACACCCTCCTCGTGCCGGTACTCCTTCACCCTCTTGTCCTCTCTGCTCTGCATGCCCACCCTCTCAGTCCTCTCAATCCGCCCTTCCCACCCCTCTCACATGCCCTTCTGGGTGCTTACACCCTCATCCTCTTGTCCTGTCCTATTGCCTCTCTGTGGTCCTCTTGGCTTTGTACAAGCACCCTTCCCAGTTCTCTCCCCTTGTCCTGTCTCTATCCTCTTGCCTGTGGTCCTCACCCCTGCCCTTCCCACACTCCTTATGCCCACCCATTCTGGTCCTCATGCTGTACGTGCTCAAAAGTGTGTGTGTGAGAGTCATGTGGCAGAGCATGATCCAACTCCAGCAGGTTAAAGGTAAGAGGTTATAGTAGGTGACAGAACTGGTCCTTCAAGTGCCTTGGTGGCCTGACTCTCGGGATGAAGGAAACTTGAATACTAATGTGAGGGATTCTCTAACATGGGGGAAAACGATCTTCTGCTTTATTTCTTAGAAACACACCACTTTAAGTACAGAAGACAGTACCTAAGCTAAAAGGGAAAGGTGAAAGGAGGGCTCATAAAAGGAATAAAAGCATATGAAAGGGTAGAGCAAAACAAGACAGCTCAGGCAACAAGGCAACATGAGGAAGATCAAGATAAGAAATTGATGGTTTCAGGCTCAGCCAGGTAGCTCACCTTACAATGCCTACCCTGTAATGTGCGAGCTATGCACACTGCTCGACTTGAAGCTGCCGAGTATGCAGGAGCTGCCAAGGAAAGCTGCCAAAAAGAGCTGCCAAGATTAGCTGCCGAGATCAGCTGCTAATATAGCTGCCGAGGTTTTGGGCCGAATATGGGCAGCTGCCGATGTAGCTGCCGACTTTCCTAATTGAGCTGCCGAGGCTTATGTAAGCCAAGGGATCTTGTTTGGCTGAAGTAAGTGGAGGGGGCTGATAGCTGCCAAAGCTGCCGATGCTGATGTAAGCACGGTTCCTGAAGACACTCAAAGGTGCTTCCCTAAGATGCAGTATGAGGAAGTGCTCAGATGGAGACACTCTGGTTGCGAATGGAAGAGATGAGAAGCCACTGGATTCCACAGACAAGACTCAAGTTCTACAAGAACGTCAAGCTGCCAAATACATCATTGGCAGCTTCCTTATAACAGTACTTTGGCGTGCGCCTTCATCAGCGATCGCGCCACTACTACCAAGTATCAGTAATCGTACAGTGTAGTGTCAGTCATCGTATCGAGAGTATCAGTAAGCCCCCAACAGTCCATTAGTAAGTTTCGTGAGCAACTCATCATCACGCTTACACCTGCTGAATCATAACATTACCCTCTTCACAAGGGTGAGCGTCCACGCTCAATGACCCAATTAGGGACTGTTGTTAGTCCAACATCTGTTTCCTGCTTGTCACGTACCCTCTTCAACGCGTGAGCCCTTCCAAGTCTGGCAGCTGAGTGTCACGCCCTTTCAGTGTGTACATATATGTCATCCTTGAGGTGTTTGATGGTGACCTCGAGTTCTTCGATGACCTCACACGATGTGTGGTAGCATTGGACCTCAGCCTTGAGCGAAATATCTCCAAGGCGAGCCAAGGCATCGTCCACTGACCGCTTTTCAGCATGGAAATGATTGAGTTCCTCGCGAGTGTACTCAGCTGCAGTGTAGCGTTATCACCTAACGCTGGCCTGACTTAGGCAATCCTTGAAGTGCATGACAAGAAAGGAGAACTTAGCAATGCAATGATACACCAGATCGTTGATATGATACTGGGTATTGAGACGAATGTAATCACAAGGGATCAAAGTCCACAAGGATATATGATGGAAGATAATCACTTAGTACCCAAGGTACTAGTAGATACAAGAAGAGATGATGATTCAAGAAGACCAAGCTGGAGAGCTATGGTGTCATGATTTGCGGGTATTATCTCTTGTAAGCAGGATGATGAGTCGCTCCTGAAACTTACCAACGGACTGATGATTCTTACTCATGTATAATTGTACAATTACTCAGGGTATTAGTGGACGATTGCTCATCATTATTAGTAGTGGCTGTATCGCTGACGAAGGCGTACAGTCAAGATAGGTTATAAGGTAGCTGTCGACTGATGTGGTCGACAGCTTTACTCTCTTGTATCATCTTCGAATCTAGTCGGGTTCTACTCCTCAGAAGCCCGCCTCGCACTAGCTCTCTTAGGAAGGGCTTTCAAGTGTCCTTGAAACAAGTCACGCTTCCGCGCATTGACACGTGTTGTTAAGTACGTTCTGTTGCCATCGCGTGTATTGCCTAAGTCAGGCCGGGTCGTGTCGACCTTAACATATGGTCGAGTATACAAGCTTATATACAGATACACGCTGGCTTTAAAGCGCAGCTGGAATACCAAACCCTAGTACAGCTATCCTAGGAATGAGTCATTGTCCATTCTAATAATACCTGAAACACCGGAATACCCAAGTACCAGCGATGCGTAAGTGTCCATGACTAATTCATGTTTACTCTTGTAGTCATAACCAAGTAGTAAGCCTTCTGAAACTCCGAGAACATGTAACACTAATGATAAGAAGTCCGCACGATGTCAAACGTGACATGCAGGGCCCATGTCATGACATGGTTCAGCGTGTATCTCCCCGCGGTATATTGGCTCCCCTCGTCCCATGGTGCCGAACACCTCTGGGTTATCTGTCATGCGAATGCGAACGTACTTGGCCGGTGTCTTAAGCTCTTTGCTCTGTATGGCGAGCAGGACCCAACTCAGGCCCCGGTTGATGACAAAGCTGGGGGGAGTGGGCGATACGGGACGTTGAGGATGCCATGTCGTGATGGGGGAAGGTGTTACGTGCAAGCAGCACGTGAGCCTGACTTAGGCAATGTAGAGTGAACGCGGTGACTTAGCAATAGTCCTACTCAAGCGCAAAGGCTGAGCCACGTCTCAACGCACGAAGGCGGAGTTGATACTTTCGAATACGCGGCCCCGAAGGACGAGAGTGTGAGATGAGAACTCGGCTTTTGGATAACAAGTCTGGAGATGTACAAGAAATCCAAGCTATCGACTACAACAGTCGATAGCTTCCTTATAACCTACTCGCGCGATCCGCCTTCGTCAGCGAGACCGCCACTACTACTAATCTGCTGGTAATCGTCCACAGGTATACAGTCAGCACAACACAGGCCATCAGTCAGCGTATAGTAATCCATCAGTCAGCCATCAATCATCGTACAGTAATCGGTCAGTCATCAGTCGTTGTATAGTACAGTAAGTGTCCCCTTGATCACGCCCCCTCGGTTATCGGTTAGGTCAGATACCTACTATGACCCGGGACGTGACATCACCCCCTTCACAAGGGTGAGCGCCCTCGCTCCACTACCCAATTCGGTACCGTAGTGAGTCCGACATCTGTCTCATGCTCGTCTCGTATCCTTACGAGGGCGTGTGCTCTTCCCAGCCTCCTTGCAGAGTGTCGCGCGCGATCGACATGCACGAAGATGTCATCTTCGAGCCTCTTGATGGCGATCTCCAGCTCCTTGATGACTTCCTGGGACGAGCAGTAGCGCCTCACTTCGGCAGCAAGGGAAATGTCCCCCAGCCTTGCGAGGGCTTCGTCTACCTGGTGTCGTCCCCGGAAGTCAGCGCGAAGGTATAGCAGTTCTTCGCGGGTGTACTCAGCTGGGGGTCCCATATCTCGACACGGCTCGGCGTGTATATCTCCGCGGTAAATCGGCTCGCCCCTTCCCATCGTCCCGAACGCCTCCGGATTATCTTGCATCCTCACTCGCACGTATCTGGCAGGGATACGTCGCCCTTCGTGCTCGATAACCATAGGTACCCAGTTCATCCCGTTGTTGAGGACGAACCCTTGGGGGGTAGGCGATACGGCACGGATAGGGCGCCTCGGCGCATGCGCTCGGCGCGTATTGATGGGTGAGGGGTCTCGGGCTTCGGCGTACGACGGGAGTCGCCCCATAGCGGCGTATCCTTCCTCCGCAGTCGGTCCATAGACGACAGCAACTGTAGGTGCTCGTTCTTCGTCATCCATGGCTTCTTCGGTAGTGTTGCTGTCTTCTTCTTGGACTCGGTGGGGCACGCGCATAGGTGCGCAGTGGCAATAGTCGATGGGGTTGTCGCATCTGGTACAGATGACATTGGCGTCGTGGTAGGATCCGTCGGAGGATTCGTCGCTGTCATATTGATCGACGGCGGTGGATGATGTGAAGGCGGTGGAGGGCTGTACGATACTTGCCGTGTCAATTGCAGTATCCTCATCCGTCTCTCCTGCGGCGTCTTCTTCGTCACTTGGTCCAGTCGCCAGGAGGTCATCACTTCCTTCAATAGCCCGTAATCCCTCCTCATCCTCCTCCACTCGTCCGCTTGCGGGTGTGGGAAATCGCCTGCGAGCCTCGGCCAGGTCTCGTGCTTCTTGTTCGGCTCGGTCTCGTTCTGCTGCTGCTCTGACGTGTTCGATAGCGGAGCAGAATGGGTCGTCCACGTTGTTGTTGTCGTCATACGTGGTGAGGGTGTCGATGTGGGGGATCTCGTCAATGGTGATAGTGGTGAGTGGGACATAGGACATGTTATGAGTAGGTCCAGGGGATGCGTTTCCTAGAGGTCCGATTGAGACCGCTTTTATGTGAGTTTCAGCGGTTGGATTGGTTTGTTTGTACTTCCTTATCTCTTCGTCCGCATGTACATCGTTCCACGGGACCCACTGGTTATCCGAGTCTGGGTACCCCTTCCATTTGATTAGATATTGGAGTTTGCGCCCTCGTCCTTGTCTTCTCGAGTCTAGTACTTTCTCGACCTCATATTCTTCCACGTCCTCTACCAATTCAGGTGGTGGGCGCTGGTAGTTTGCGCCGTGAATCAGCGTTTCTTTGTAAGGTGTGAGAAGATCTATGTGAAACACATCATGGATGCTCCACTGCGTGGGAAGTTTGAGTCGATAATTGACGGGAGACATCACCTGGGTGATCTCAAACGGTCCATGTCTCCTGGGCGCAAGCTTTGTGGTTGGCTGATTGGTTCGTAAGTGGCGTCCTTCTAGCCATACCCTATCTCCTAGCTGATATTTGGGGGTGTCACGATGCTTGACCCATGACTGTTGTGCTCGGCGCATTTGGTCTTGTGCTTGATTTCTGATCTCCTTCAATTGTTCTAATCTGGCCGTGACCCGTGGTATGGGTGATTTCTTATCCGTCCAATTGGTATGTGGGTGGTATCCCATTAGCAACCTGAATGGAGTCTCGCGTGTGGATTCGTTTATCCAATTTTATGTGCGAACTCAGCTAATGCTAGATGGTCGGCCCAATTGTTCTGTCTTTCGTTGGCCAGAGTCGGAGGTATTGTTCCAGCCATTGATTGGTTCGCTCCAATTGTCTGTCCGTTCGTGGATGGTAGGCAGTCGAAATATTCTGCTGTATCCCCAGGATTCGACATAGTTCTCTTGTGAATTTGGATGCGAACCGGGATCTCGGTCGCTGATCAGTTTTGTTGGTAGGCCAAATCGTGGACCACATGTTTGGCGTATAGTGCGGCTGTTTCTTCGCCCGATATCTCTTCTTTGCATGGTATGAATATAGACGCTTTTGAACAGTCGTGGTCAGTGACTGTCAGTATAGAATCGTAATCCCTGGACTTCGGGAGTTTGTAATGAAGTCGAGCGCACTACCTCGAATGGTGTTGCTTCTGGTTTTGGGAATATTGGTTGTAACGGCGCCTTTGTTCTTTGTGTATTGACCTTGCATCGCTGACACTCCGCACATCCTCGTACATATTCAGCGATATCTTGTCTCATTGTAGGCCACCAGTAGTGACGTTCCACTATTTGAGTTGTTCGGTTAATTCCTGGATGTCCATGAACAGGGGGTCATGATGTGTGGAAATTACTTCTCTAATTTCCTCTGTGTCCCTGTGACGACCAGTCTCTGTCCTTGGTACCACCATAGTCCGTCTGCTTTGGTTAGCTTGTGGGGGTCAACCCACTTGCGTATCCTTTGCTCGTCTTGTTTTGGTTGCGTGTTGATGTTCGTACGAACAGTTTGTCCGGTAGAACTGTGACATTCTCGTTGTCTTTTCTCCTTGGTCGTAATCGGCTCGTCGTGATAGTGCGTCGGCTCTTCCATTTGCTGTTCCTTTGACATGGTGTATCTCGAAGTTGTACTCTGCCAGTTCTAGTACTTCTCGAGCGATTCGTCGGCTGATTTTCTGAGGATCTCGCCAGTAACGCAAGTTGAGATGGTCCGAGAAGATGCGTACTTTGTGTGTGGATCCAGCCAGTAGGTGTCTCCAATTTCTCAACGCTTTTACGATGGCCAACAACTCCAGGTTGTATATGTCGTAGTTTTGCTCGGCGGCGTTGAGTGTTGCTGAGTAATACCCCACAGGGTGTCGTTTCCCATCCGATTTCTTTTGTAGTAGCACTGCTCCTACAGCGAACCCTGATGCATCCACTTCTAGATCGAATTGTGTTTCTGATCCGCGTGTGCCAGTATGGGTTCTGTTGTGATTCGTTGTTTGAGCGTATCGAACGCTGTTTGATGTCTTGCTGTCCATTGCCATGGTTCGTCTTTGCGTGTTAGTTCATTTAGCGGTTTGGCAATGTTTGCGAATCCCTTGATAAATTGCCTGTAAAAGTTGCAAAACCCCAAGAAGGAACGTACGTCCTTTACTGATGTGGGGATGTCCAGTCGCGAACACCCGAAATTTTGATGGGGTCCATGCGTGTTACCCCCTCTTCAAGGATTACCCCCAGGTAATCGATACTGGGCGCGTTAAATACGCATTTCTCTGGTTTGAAGAAGAGGTCGTGTTTTTGAGCGACTTCCAGGACATCGCACACCGCTTTCTGATGTTGTTCGAGTGTGTTTTCTTGTCGTTTTGTGGCTATGGCAATGTCGTCCATGTAGACCCGAATGATCGTTCCGTTAGGTTCGTGTTTTGCTATGTTGGTTGGTATATCTCGTTCATGAAACTTTGGAACGTTGCTGGCGAGTTGCACAGTCCAAAGTACATGACGGTTGGTTCGAAAAGTCCACGTCGTGTTTTGAACGCGGCTTTGTGTTCATCCCCTTCCTTGATTCTTATGTTGTTGTATCCTTGGCGAACGTCGAGTTTGCTAAATATTTGTGCTCCGCCAAGGTCTCTGATGAGATCGTCAATGAGTGGAAGTGGATACTGATTCCGTATTGTCCACTCGTTGATTCGTCGATAGTCCTGTACGGGTCGTAGTTTCCGTCCTTCTTTTTGATGAAGAAGAATGATGATGCGTACGGGGATTTCGAGGGACGGATGTATCCCTTTTCTACTTGTTCATCTATGAAGTTGTCTAGTGCCTCGTCTTCTGTTCTTGTCATTGGATAGACTTTGCAGTCTATTACGTCGGCACTCCTTTCTTGAATTCGATTGCGTGATCGCAGCTCCTCTTTGGAGGAAACCGCTTTGATTCCTCTTCACTGAATACCTTTGCGAAGTGTTGGTATTCTGCTGGTATTTTGACCTCCGCGGTATATTGTTTGGCATCCACCGCGAGTTCCACCGCCGATCGTCGTCCATACACTTGCTCTTCTAGGGTCGTTACGATTTGTTCTTTTGCTTCTGTTGTGAACAATCGCGACACCCTTGTGTCGTTTTCTTCCTCTGTTAATAGCCTTGCCAATACTGCTTTTCTGTCATTTGGGTTAATTGTTCGCAACACTATAGGGAGTTGTTTCTCATCTATAGTGGCGTGGCGCCAACTGAACCTGGTTCATATGTTGCGAGCCATGGATATCCCAGCAGTATGTCTTCCTTTCCTATATCGTGATAAGGAAGCGCATTTCCTTTTTGTCCCTCCGGTTTCCACGAGAAGCGTTAGATAGTGTGTGATCTGTCCCGCTTTATTAGTGGTATCATCTATGTTGTAGATGTTTTTGGGCTTATCTAGTGCCCGTTGTCCTAATCCCATTCTCTTGACAAATTGGGATGAATGAAGTTGTCGGTGGCTCCTGAGTCCACAACGCTTTGATGTCGGCCATATTGTAACTTGCACGAATAGACACTGGTACTCTCATAGAACGGTAGCGCATAATGTACACAGAGTTACAATTTATGCCCTCACCCAGGCCGCCGGGTTTAGGCGCTTCCAAAATCCTGTCCCATCAATTGTTGTAGGACCAGGTCTTTACTTCTTCATCATCTCCAGCTACTCCTCGTAGCCATTCCGCGCTTTTCTTCTTTGGTTTGGAGGCTTCTGCAGCAGCTTCTGTAGTGCGTACTTGTGTATCGCGGCGTCTGCGAGGCTGTCTGCAGTCGCGGCTGATGTGACCCATCTTCTGGCAGTTGTAACACTGCGTTTGACTATGGTCTCGTTTGAATTGCGCTGGATAAATCCCCTCGTGGTGGGAATGGCGGTCTGGTGTTTCTGGGTGGTTTGCTATGATTTCTTCGGCTCCTGCCAGTCGTCCTCGTACCCGATCTGCCGATGTATCCATTCGGTCATCATTCTGCAGTGGCGCAGCAACTTAGCTAATGCTCCTCCTGTAGTGCGTCCAGGTTTGAATGCGTCAAGGTTTCCCCTGACCGTCTGCATGTGAATCCATTTTGTTGCTCTTTAGGGCGGATTCCCTCCACTCTTCGTAATTTCGAGGGTCATCATGTTGGTACATGGTTTCGTATAGCGCTCTTGGTAGCCCCTTTGTGAAATACTTGAGTGTTTGTTCGTTATTGATGTTGTACCCTGCGTGTCGAACAAGTTGTTCGTATAGGGCAATATAATCGTCGATTTTGCCGTCCTTCATGTGTATTCCAGCATCCAGTTGTGCTTGTGCTCGTTCCTTGCTAAGAACGTCGCCGAACTGCCTTTGAAATGCAATTGAGTAGGTTCTCCCATAACCTATTGTCGAATTGACTGGTCCCCGTAGCCACCTCGTTTACGAGCCATCGGCTGGGCGGACATACCATTGGTTAACCGCGTTTCCCTGAATGTATGTTAGAAATAACATAGCTTTTTGGTATTGTTTATCATGGCCGAGTGGTTTGCGTTGACTCCTGCGTAGACTTCCCACTGGAGGATGAAGGCCTCGGCTTGCGACCTTTGTCCTGTGAATGTGGGTGGTGGGTTACCGATAAATTTATCGTTACCCCCTTGCATGGCTACTGCAGGTCCTGCGAGGGTGGTCCTCCTCCTGGTGGTCCTTGTCCGGGTGGTCCTCCTCCGGGTGGTCCTCTCCTGGTGGTCCTCTCCTGGTGTCTCGGTGGTCCTCCTCCGGTGGTCCTCGTAGTGGTGGGAAGGGTCTATTGTCTGGTGATGGTACCTGTTGCGGTTGAGCCTGAATTCGTAGAACATGTCAGTTCCTTCAGGGATGCTTGGTGCGTCAGGGACGTCTGGTCCCATGGCTCGATTGACGGCTTCCATATCTTCTGGTTGCAGTTGTTGAACATGACCCGTTTGTTCATTGATAACGAGTCGGGGTGGTGAGACTTCTGTTTGAGTAGTCATGTAGCTGTATGGCATTCCCCTGATAGGTTCAGGAATATGTAACTCAGCTGTCTGCGCGGCTAATGCGTCTACTTCTGGTGATTGTACTGCGATCTCTTCAGGTTCACCTTCACTTCGGGGGTTGGTGACCTTTCGCTAGTGTGGCTTGACGGGGGTGGACTAGTTGTTCGTAGTTGAAATTCTGTCCTAGGTGGTTCTGTGTCGAGGTTTGTTCTTCGCGGCCGTCTATGGCCCCTTGTTGATCAATTGGTCGTGCGTCGACTAGTGGTATGTTAATGTTTAGGTCGTCGGCGGCTGGTCGTGTTGCTTCGAAATAGCTGTTGGTGTTGCTCCACCTGAGTTCGACCCAGCAACAGCGCTCTTTGTTGAATACCACTGGATGGAAGCGCTGTGATGTGGCTGCTTCCGCGTAATATCCGGTATTGTTTTCTTCGGATCTTCTGGTGTCTGGTACGTGTCGCCACCTCACTCCTCGTCCTACGAGGTATCGAATGGGTGCGTCTCGTTCTCTTGAGTCGATACGATAGGGCACGAAGTCCCAGCCGTCTTTAGTATTGAGAGTTGCCACGGCGTCCGGTTTATTGGAGAGCTTGGATTTAATGTTACGTGCGAGCAGCACGTGAGCCTGACTTAGGCAATGTAGAGTGAACGCGGTGACTTAGCAGTGGTCCTACTCAAGCCGAAGGCTGAGCAACGTCTCAACGCACGAAGGCGGAGTTGATACTTTGAATACGCGGCCCCGAAGGACGAGAGAGTGTGAGATGAGAACCCGGCTTTGGATAACAAGTCTGGAGATGTACAAGAAATCCAAGCTATCGACCACAACAGTCGATAGCTTCCTTATAACTAACGCGCGATCCG
>WITN01001030.1:0-28542 GCA_015025155.1 Lactarius quietus
ATTGCCTTCCTATTCTAGCATACCTGCACACAACCCTTACCCGTACCTGGAAAAACCCATACCCTTAGTCATGGACTCACAGGTATGGGTTTTTTTGGGTACAGGTAGCTCTGGAATACCCCAGGGTTACCCATGCCAATCCCTACCCACTAGTAGTTTGCAGGCTCAGCTCAAAAGCCAAAAGCCGGACTAAGACGGCTGTTTGAAGATGGGATGAGCCTGGGAGGGGATGCGTCCTGGCAGGGCTCACAGCCCAGTCTTCAAATTTTGCACACAGCTCCCATGGTCCTGCATCTCTGGCTTTGATTTTTGGGGCTGAGCATCCCTGGCTCAGTGATTCGCAATTCGATTCTCACTGGGATCTACTTTCTGCATGTGTCATACCCACAAGCCTACACCTCTGATAAGTCAAATTCTCACTTTGCAACATTATCCACCTGCTTGCTGTCCCCATACTTCCTACCAGAGTCCAGGTCACCCTTGCTTTCACCAGTCTGATCTGCATTACAGGCATTTTCTACTTTGTACATTTCACTTTTGACTTTGGAGTTTGTTGCTAATCTTAGTTTTGCCAGCACTACAAACCCTATTGGCTCTACTTTCCTTCTTTCTCGGTGGTCATCTTGGGGCTTATTGTTCATTTTGGTCATTCTACACATATGTCCCCTATTGACAGCTATTCCCATACACCCTGACAGCATTGCAGCCAAACAAGAGGGGAAGACTGACATCTGCATCCCATCTTATGTCACTTGGCAAGTGGAGATAGCACTAGAGAACAGTGTGGAACAAGGAGTGGTAGCTTTGTAATGCAAAGTCACAAGCGACGGATTGTTTACACAGCAGTGAGATTCTCCTTCAGACGACACTGTCATCACCCTTTCAGATTGGTACCACTACCTATCGACAAGCTCTCCAGGAATCCCATAAGTCTGAATACTTTTTCAGACTTCCTGAATTTCTGATACTGACTCCTTTTGCAGTGCATTTAATATGATGTGCGAGAGGACCTCAGGCATGCAGAGCTTGTATGCATGGTGATTGCCCTCATTCAACCACACAGGTATCACCAGCACATACTATCACATAGCAGCAGCAGAGAAAGCTCTGCATGGCCCAAAATTCTTTAGTATATCCTAGATTGACCCCATGACATGCACAACACTGCTGAATGCACCAGAGACGACCATGACCTGGCACACACTGTGGACAAAGTAAGCTGTAAAAGTAGTGCAAAGTCAAGTACAGATCCCATAGCCATAGCCAATCACCCACATGCCTGCACCCTTGTGCACCCTTGTGAAACATATTATATATTGTCTAGCCAACTGTTGTTTGAAAAATGTGTGAATTATTTTTATATATTGTTTAGCTAGCTGTTCACTGAAAAATGCATGAATTCTTTTTATATATTGTCTAGCCAACTGTTGGTTGGAAAATACAAGAAATATTTTTTGTTTTTGTTGGTAAAACTTTGTGAAATATATTATATATTAGCAAACCACTGGTTGAAAAATGCATGGAAAATTATGATTTTTTTGATAAAAATTTGTCATACCACTCTCTTGTGAAATAATGGTAACAAGAATTTAAATTATCACACAATAAAAAAGGCAAAAATATATTATGACTTGTTCAAGTTATTACCAAGATGCTACAATCCACAATAACCATGACATAAGCTAAACCATTGGCCATGATTTTTTTGTGTGAGATATTTATGCAAGTTTCAAATTTATGTTATCATTTTGTCATGCCACTTTCAATTGACACAAAATATGCTGTTTGCATTTTGTCAATGTATTGCCATGTGAAACATATTAACAAGACACATAATAATAATCTCCATAATACTCTGCCAATATGATGGACAAGGAAAATCATATTATCTACATATTGTGCTCTGAAATCAAGTTGACAAAATTTAGCAGCCTTGTTAACATTTTACACAATGAAAATTGGTGGATAAAAAATACCTTTTGTTATAAGATATGCCTAAATTTTGTCAATGGAAAAATCCAATTTTCCATCCAGTGTTGAATTACAGTCATTCATGGGTCTTTGGACCAACCAAATTTAATGTCACCCTGGGAAGTCGCTGTAGTGAAGAATATAACAATTTTACTTGGTAGAATTATAGTCATATGAGTAAACTACTTGGTGAGCAATTAAGAGTATTATCGGACACCATTGAAGGGTGCAATCAAAGCAATCAGAGCAAAAACGCGCTATCAACTGAGACTGGGTCAATGGACCAGTCACATCGGCAGCGTGACCTTCCTAATTGAGACAGTTACCAATCACAATCCCTCACCATTGTCCAACATCAGATCACCTTCGCTGTCATCGTCGTCATCATCAACTGGATCCTTTGTAGTGAAATCTGCCAGCAGAGGCTTGCAATGGGCTTTCTCCATTGCTGGCATCCTTGGTTTCATCCATTTTGGCTTCCAGTGCTCAAGTTTTGCACTGTCTCGTTCAGCATTCCATTCCTTCACCTCAACCTCCCATTCAACCTTCAACTGCGTGTTCCGCTCCTTCCGAGACGACTCCTGTGCCTTCCAGGTATCCATTGCCACACTGTACTGTTCTCTAACCTTCTTCTTCTGTACAGCATCTTCCATGGCCTTATCTTGAAGATCTTGCCACTCTTTGACACATCAATGATGTCATCCTGTGTGAGAATCTTCGCCCGCCCATCCATATTGATCTTCCCAGTCTTCCTCTTCTTTAGCTTCTTCTCCTTCTGAGCTTGGAGCTGACCTTGCATGCCTTCAAGATACATCGACTGCAAGACCGTCTGTGCTTGCATCCCTGCCATCACCTGCTTCTGCAGTGTGATGACCTCGTTACTGGCCTGCAAAGCAACTTGTAGCTGCGCCTTGTAGATGGTGCTTGGCTTGACATCAAGGAGTTTCATGTCCCGTTGTGTAAGGGGGTGATTACGGAGGTAAAGAGGGGTGGCAATGTTGCACCTGACGGAATTGGTGAGTCTGAGACCAGAAAGGAAGCTGATTGTTGCTAATGATGCTAGTCCACGTTGCACAGGCGTGTATGGGGAGCCTGCTGTTGTACCTGGCCTTGGTCCATTTTGTGCCTCCAGGTCCAGATCTGCAGTTTCCTGGTATTTCCGTTTTCGTGCTTGTGATGGGAGATCAAGTTGACACCTCACGGACTGGACTTGCCAAGCCAAGGGGAGAAGGCTTGTTGTCGATGTCACGAGACTGGGTGCCATCATCTGTGTAGTTACAATTAGGATTGTATGGACAACTCTCCTCTTTGCAAAGGCTGCCCGGATGTTACTCTCTGTAAATGTGAATGTGTGCCTTTGCGTAGACTGCCATGAGTTTAGCTTTGTTACAGGTGGTCCCTGTGCCTCGAATCTGTCCCGTTCATCACTCCAGGTGCGCTTTAGGACACTGAAGATGACCACATCAAGCCCTTGATAGACATGGAGTTGAATGGGAGGGATAACACAGCACAACAACATTATTGTCTTTTGCATATTCCAGGAACCGAGAGTGTAATGTGAGCTGTGGCCATCAATGAGAAGAAGTCAGTTTGTCCTTCTGCTTTTGCCTTTGTCTGTTTATCCCAGTCTTTGAGCCAGGCAACACCAATCTCCCCCAATGTGTAACCCTTTTTCTGGTATATCATCCTACAAGAGAAATCTGCATGAAGGACCATCATACAAAGTGAAAAATACCTTGCATTCAAGGGATTCTCCTGGAGCCAATTTGTATGAAAGGCTTCACCTTGGTAGATAACTGTGGGTGCAACACCGTGCAAGGGAAGTACCATCCACACAGATAGTGGGTAGGACAGTTATGTTTTCTTGGGTACCACTTCATTGCTGATGTCATATTTTTGCTCCTGCCAGTCCAATCACCCTCTCAGTCACATCAATCCCAGACTGTATCACAGTTTTATCTGCACCATAGACCAGCTCATCTGGGATGTTATGCTTCTCCCTAACATCCTCAGTATTTTGAAATACTCTTCCTTTGTCACTGGATTCACAGCATGACCACAAGAGTTGTCAAGTGCACTTGACCAGTACTTGCCAAGCTGATTATGGTGCTTTGTGATGAACCAGTTCCCCCAATCCCTACTCAGACCTCCTTCAGGAAATGTCTTACCCAACCTATGTTGCAAGACTACTTCACAGTGCTCCTTCAACCTCCATGGACTAAGAGGAAATCAGCACTGTGCAACCTCAATGGTAAAGCTGACAATGTTCACCTCTTCTGCAGCTGTGAGCCAGCTCTTTTTCTGATTTGACTCGTCAATGTTGCCCCTCCTTTTGTGTGGTGAGCCAATGTGTTGTGTGCCAGAGGAATACACTGGCCTGTCTCTGCAAAGTGAGAATCTGAGGCGTCTTTGCAAATTTTCTACAAAGACTGCTTCTCTCCTGGTGCAAGAGCCCACTCTTCTTCAGCTGCATACAGTTTCACAGCATGAGCCTTGAGGTCATTGACCTCCTTTCTGAGGATCTGCTTCTTGAGTGCTTGAGACTTTGCGACTCCTACCATGCCAGTGTTTTGGTGTACAGTACAGTGTACGGTGTTCTTTCCCGATTTGGCCAGTCCCAAATCGGCACACGCGTGATGTGACTCAGTGCAGTGCCGGTGTCAACTCATGCAACACCAGTTTGTGAATAACTCGCGATCTCATGTAGATATCACTGAGATGTCTACCTAAAGTTCATCATACAGTGTGTGGTTTCAATACTGACATCAAATTTACCAATAAATGAAGGATTTCTCGTCAATATCTGTTCATCAAAATTCCACTTTTGCCCAAAAAACATAAGAAAGTTGTCTCCTACAAGATCTACCCGTTGCACCTCTATAAAATTTCAAGGAGACATACATATGAGCTATATACTGAATACTAAAAAAAGTCCGAGGTGATTTGATCAAAAATGCAGTTGTCAGAGTTGTTTGGTCCATTGACCCCGATGTTCCATTGACCCATGAATGACTGTATGAGTGTATTTCGAGTCTAAGATGATGGTTGTGGATGTGGTTGATAGTCGCTCATGGTCAATCACCGGCGTCAACGATAGCATACTAGGTGCACAGCATGGCCAGGCACCCAGGTCCCACGTACTCTAGAAGAAGAGTTCATAAGATGGAAGTCTGTAGCCCGACTGACTTGTCTACCTTTCCCCACACGGGACTGGGATGATGCGGCATCCATGGCTGATTATACCCATCTTATTCTTTTCCCCTAGTTACACCGCCGCGTACACCTGGCAACTCACTTCTGAGCCCAGCCAATGTCAAACCGTTTCCGTCGCCGTCCAGGGATCAGGTCAACCTCCATACAGCCTCCTGCTCGTCCCCAGTGGACCCACTCCTCTTCCAAAGAATGTCGAAGTTCGCAACTTCGCACAATTCAGAACATTTCATTCACTGGATCAAGCACCCTGAGCTTCAATCTCAATTACGCAGCAGACTCTTTCTTCGTAGAAATCGTATATCTATACTTCAAGTTTGTCTTCGTTCCCGTTCCTGTTCTCGAATCCGAAGCTTATCTCCTGCCGCACCACCCGCAGATCAGCGACAGCAGTGGTTGTGGCACTGGTGGTACTAGTGTCCCAGTTAATGTCCTTCCATCATCCGACTCCAGTCGTTATAATCACACCCAGAGCATCCAACTCCCCTGGGTGTATAACCTCGATCCCCAGGCGGTATCTCACAGCGCGAATCGGTTCGGTAGTGGTGGGATCAAACTTCAAGGTCCATAGTTGTAGTTCATAGCCGCTCATAATCGATCGCCGGCGTCAATCAACCCCTCATAGCTTCATCGATTCATCACTTGGGCTCCGCACGGCCAGGCGCTGCACTGAGGCACTGTAACTTCAGTAATGTAGAAGAAGCGTTCATTTACTGGGATGGAAGCCCGACTGATTTACCTTTCCCCGCGCCTTTCCCCGCACCGGGACAAAGACGATCCAGCATTTTTGGCTGATTATACCCTTCTTCTTCTTTTCCCTTAGTTATACCACCGCATACACCTAGCAATTCATTTCTGACCCCGTCCAATGTCAAAATCTTTCCATCACCATCGTGGGCTCTGTTCAACCTCCCTACAGCTCCTGCTCATCCCGATGGCAATTCTCCTCTCCCAAATGCTATCGACGTTCGCACAAATCAGAACATTCCATTGACCGGAAACAGCACGTCCCGCAGCTTCGATCTCAATTACACCGAAAATTCTTCATTCGTGGCAGTCGTATGTCTATATCGAGTCTTGTCTTCATCACCGTTCTCCTTCTCGAATCGTTGGCTTATCGCCTACCGGTTCTTTCCCCTGTGTTGACGATCTTACAGTAAGCCCAAGCATGCTAAGTCTCTCATTATCCAAGTCATTATCGGTCCTGGACCCTGGTGACCAGATTATTTGGGTTTATCCGCCGCTGTAAGGAGTCCTAAGGGGATTTCACCGCCTCAGAATGGGAGGGAGGGCGGTCCTGACAGCGGGGGTTGGTGCGTCACAACCCTCGGTTCTCGAGTGTGCATCGATGCGAACGTGATAAGCAGATTTGTGGTTGGGAGCTACCTGGAATGTATGTGTCCCGCGTTCAAGGCCAGTTCTCATGATGAGGTCCCTTGAGCTTGAGGCTCGGTCGAGGTCAGTTACTCAAAGTCAATCTGATCTGTCGTCTCCAAAGTGAGTTCGAGTTCACCACCAGAAGGAATGGGAAGAAAGAGAGGGAATAACCGAGGCGAGATAACAAGGAGGAACGACAGAACAGACTGAGCGCCCGATTCGGACAGCAATTGAAGACTGGGACGAGCTGGGACAAGGCGAGTCCTTCGAGTGTTCATTGTTAGCTAAACAATCACGCAGCAAAACGGTGGCAACTGGGCGCTGATAGCGCAGATACGCTGATGTATTCCAACACTTTATCAGATCACTACAGAAGCAGGCTAGGTTCCAAACGACACTGTGCTACGCAGTACTTGGTCATTTTGTAAACGCAGGCGAACTTTCAAAATTCAAGAGCGCTCAGCAGATCGTCCAACTAAAAATAGGATGTGAGACTGGCGTGCTGCAGTCACCAAGTATTGCGTCAAGATTTCATGGCCATCAAGATCTATCAGAAAGGGGAAGACTAGGAACGAGTGGTGGGATAATAAGTAAGTAGGTATCCACTACAACCGTCATTTACAGAAGAATAAGGGTGTTCGAGAGTGCCCTGTCCGAGTATCAAGAAAGTGAAAGGATGATGTTTAGCTGTTGTGTTAGTACATTACGAGACCCCAAATGAGCAGATATACACTCCAGGCACGTAATGGAGCCCAATTGTCAAAGGATACAAATAAATACTTCAAGCGTCGTCAGTATGTCAGCCAATGTGACGTAGGTCAAGGCATATAACGGATTGCGAAAAAGTGGGTGTCAAGGGGTCGTAGTCTCAGTATAAGCCGTGTGGACTTTGAACCGAGCCAATGTTAGTATATGCAGGCGGCAGCTCGATCGTCTCATGCTCGCCGGCACCCGATGGCACTCCGCTAGGTCCTGCGTCATTGTGCTGAACAATATTAACGGGACGCAGTCGAGGGGGTAGTCCACTTTTGTGCGTGGTCACGGTATTCGTGCTTGCAGAGGTCTGTGGGCTTGGAATATTTGCTGAAGTCGTGGAGAGAAGTCGATCACTTGTGGAGGCAGCCACAGATGGACCTCCAGCGTTTATATCGGAAACGCGATAGGGCTCAAGCACATAATGATGGGGATGGTCTTGGTATGATCCGTCGCCATCTTCGTAGTCGTGGAGCACCATGACGGGGCGCTCAGTCGAAATAGCAGAGTACCCCCGTCGTCGGGCGTAGAAGAAAGCAATCAAAGCAACAGAAACCATGAGGGCGAGCCCACCCGCGACACCGCCTATGAAGAAAAATATTAACGAGACGTAAGCTTCCGACAATTCATGTAGCATGCGTACCAGCAATGGCACCAGTATTGCTTAAGGATGAACATCAGCGGAAATTTTTGGCCGGCACACAGACCACTCACGAGGATTTCCACTTCGGTCGTTCGACCTGCCGCCAGTGCTTGTGGGATAGCTGCCTGGAGGAGTACCAGCGGTGGAGGAAGGTGAAGTGTTGTTCAGACAGGAGTGTTTGATGAGTATGAGACCGTGTATCCCACACTACCACCAGAACCGATTCCGCGATCGTCGCCCGCGACAATGATAATATTGGTTCCACCAGCGATATCAATAGTCCACTCGAAGCCAGTTCCGGTAGTATTGTCCGTGGTCAAAGAACCTTCGGGGATGGCGAAGAAATTTCCCCCGGGGATGACGCCATGAAAATTGACAGTACTGTATGTGGTGATATCGAAAGTCTCAGAGAGAGGCCAAACAGGGAGACAGACTGCGGAGCAATGGAAAACGCACCCGTTCACGGCTCCCGGTAACCACCACCACCGAACGGAATCACATTGTGTGATACCTAACGTGAGTCGACGTTAAACGTCCAGGGGGGGTGGACGGTTTGAGTGGGATTATAACAACTCGAGTCGATGATGGAAGGACGGTAACTGGGCTGCTGACACCGCCTGAGCCCAAACCACTGCTATCACTGACCTGCGGGTGATTCGGTAGGCGATAAGCGAGAACGGTGATGAAGACAGGATAGAGACATACGACTGCTACGAAGGAAGAATTTGCGGGGTAATCGAGATTAAAGGTGAGGGACGTGCTGTTTCCGGGGAATGGAATGTTCTGAACTGTGCGAACTTCGATGTCATTGGGAGAGGAGTGGTACCACTGGGGACGAGCAGGAGGCTGTAGGGAGGTTGGCCTGTGCCATTGACGGCGACGGAAAGGTTTGACATTGGCTGGGCTGAGAAGTCAATTGCCAGGTGTATGCAGTGGCATAGCTCGGGGAAAGGAATAAGGGTATAACAACCAGGAATGCAGCATCATCTCTGTCCCGGGGTGGAGAAAGGTAAGTCAGTCAAGCACTGGGCTTCAATCTGCCATCAAAATGAACCCTACGGCAGCGCTGGCTATGCGGTGGCGATGGTTGACAGTGTGCGGCTGTGCCTTAATCACGTGGAACAGTCGTTTGACGCCAACAATCGACAATGAGTTGACCATCAACCACAACTATCATCCTTATAATACAACAATTCACCTCCCAACATTCTATATAATACGACTTCTAGACCCGACAGTCCTCCTCGCCCACCCCCATTTCAGTATGCTGTTCACCACGGAACTCGTTGTCAAGGGGAAAAGGCAGCCGCCCGTTAAGGCGCCTTCGATTATCCAGGAGACGCAAAGTATGCAGGCCCTTGGATTATCGGTGAATGCGTCAGTAAAGGCGCTAGCAGGCACGTAAAAATTGCTCGACATCGTCGTACCGGTCAGCTTGCAGCCATAAAAACACCACGTCTCGACTTCGCCTTTGACTCTCATACTTTTCTCAATACAAGGCAAGCGAAGGTGGATATACTACGCCTTGGAATTAACCGCGAGATTATCATGATTAACCTCATGAGTTACGAATCACGATCCGAAGTTGAAGTAAAAGTACGTCATTATAGCAGACCGTGAGGCTGCCTCGCGTAAAGTTACGATCTCTTGAATAATAGCAACGTGAGTTCATTTTGATGAGTGATGACGAACTACAGTATGCTCTTGCCTGAGCTAGCGAAGAATATTGATGGTGATTATGGGGCCGCACTGGGACGCGAGAGTCGCAGTGATAGTTCCAGAATCCAGGGCCTGACCTAGCAGGATACGCCTTGAAAGACACCCTGACGGATAATGGCGTGGATGTTACGATCGTTGATGGACCAACCTATGCTCCTAGGTCGCTGCAAGCGAGCTGCCTTTTCCGTCATCACTTGCCTTTCTTTGTCTGAGGTTTGAATACTGCGACGGCGCGACGCGGCTTCCACATTCAATTCAAGGTGACAGGGTGTCGCAGTGGCACTAACAACGCATCCATAGTTCTGGAACCAACTGATATCGGCGACTGGGACTGATTAACTTCAGGACACCTGCAGTGGCAGCAATAAGGAATACAAACACATGGGATCTAAGCACAGGCCATCAGTGCATCAGTAGTACTTCTTTCCGAGCCACTTACTGTAGTAGGACATTGTGAACCCGGTTACTTGCCCGGTTGTTTCCTTTGTGTTCGGGATCTTACAGTGGTCGTTACCAGTCACGGTGGTTGCTTTCTTTAAGTTTACTCGTCGCCGTTGAGCGAGAACAAATTTCACTGCCTCAGACTGGGGAAGAGGGTAGTGCGGACAGCGTGGGTTGGTGCATTCTTTCACAATCTCGGGCACGAGTGAGCATCAATAACGAATGTGAATAGGCAGTTTCCTGGTTGGGTCCCCCCGAGCTGTTATGTTTCGCGATCAAGACTACGCTCTCAGCATGTAGCCTGTAGGACCCTTGAGCTCGTGGCACGGTCAATGCCAGTTACTTACGTCTGATCTGCTATCTCCAACGTGGTTCCAAAGGCGGTGCGAGTTCCACCACCGAAAGGGGAAGGAGTGGGAAGAAAGAGAGGAAATGGCCAAGGCGAGAGAATAGGGAGGAACGACAGCGAGACGAGTATGACTCGGTCGTGGATGATCCGGTGATGTGCCTCGAACGAGTGCTCATCGTTACTATCTATAGCCGCCAGACTTCCAGGACAATCACGCAGCTTGGAAACAGTGGCAGGCAACTAGGCGCTGGATCGCCGCTCATGTATTCCAACGCTTTCTGTATCAATCCTGTATCGTACAGCATCAGGCTAGGTTCCAGAGCATCCTGCGGCCATGTACTGTACTACTCAGCCTGTACGTGTCATTTTGAGAGCGCAGGCGGACTTACAAAATTCGAGCGCTCAGCGATTCGTCTGCAGTAACAGGAGCAGGATCTGGAACAGTGTACTACAGCCACCAAGTATTGCGTTATGATTTCATGGCCTTCCACGTCTATCAGAAAGGGCAAGACCAGTGGCGAGTAGGTGAGATATATAGATAAGTAGGCATCCACTACAAGAATGGTTTGCCAGGAGATTGTCCATGATAGAAATGAATACAATAAAGGAGCTGACGAAAGAAAAATGCTTGGCCGCATTGTTAGTCCGTTACGATGAGGTCCCAAAAGAGCAGATATACATGCTAAGCACGTGAGGGTGTCAAAGTGTGTCAAAGTATACAAATAAATAAATCAGCCAATGTGACGTGGATCGAGTCATATAACGGGTTGCGATAAAGTGGGTGTTCATGGGGTCGTAGTATCAATAGGAATTGGGGAAGATGCGGTTGTGGAAGTAGGAGTAATGTCAGGACTTTGAACTGAGCGAATGTTAGTATACGCAGGTGGCAGCTCTATCACTCAGGCTCGCCGACACTAGCCGGCCTTCCCTTGGGCCTGCGTCATCGTGCTGAATGATATTAGTAGGACGGAGTGGAGCTGGTAGTGCATTTTTGCGCGCAGTCGTTACAGGTGTAGTTATGCCCTGTGGGTGGAACTATCTGCTGGAGTTATGGAGAGAGTCGATCATTTGTGGAGGCAGCCACAGATGGACCTCCAAAGTTTGGATCGGAAACGAGGTAGGGTTCAGCTTCATAATGGTCGGGAAGGTCTTGGTATGATCCGTCGCCATCTTCGTCGTCGTAGAGTACATTGACAGGGCGCTCTTTCGAAATAGCAGCGTACCCCAGTCGTCGAGCGTAGAAGAAAGTAATCGAAGCAAGAGCAACCATGAAGGCAAGCCCACCGGCGACGCCACCTATGAAGACAAAAGTTTAACGAGATGTAAGCCTCCTAGATATCACGTAGTGGAAATAAGTACCAGCAATGACACCAGTGTTGCTTAAGGTGTGGACATCAGCGGAAGAAAATTGTTGACGGACAAACCAACTTACGAGGGTCCTTACTTCGGCGTTCGACGAGCCACTAGTACTTGTGGGATAGCTGGCTCCTGCAGGATCACCAGCAGGGAGGAAGGCGAAGAACCACTCAGACAGAATGTGTTTGTTGAGCTAGCGACAGTGAAATCCGCTTCACCCCCAGAACCGAAACCGCGATCATCACTTCCGATAACTAGGACATCGGTTCCACCAGCAACGTCAACAGTCCAGCTGAAGCCAGTGCCGGTGTTATTGTTCGTGGAATAATAGCCTTGGGGGATGAAGAAGGAAGTACCCCCGGGGATGAGGCCATAAAAAGTGAGATTACTGCACGTGGTGATATCGAAAGTATCAGAGATAGAGTCCGAACAGGAGACGACCGCGGAGTAACTGAGAACACACCCATCGACTAAATCTTGATCCCACCACAACCGAAGTGATTGACATTGCGCGATACCGCCGATGGGATCGATATAAAAATACCAGGGGAGTGTGATGCCGTGGGTGGAATTATAACAAGTCGAGTCGGATGATGGAAGGACAGTTACTACGGTGCTGATACCGCCGGTGCCAAAACCACTGCTGTCACTAACCTACGGGTAGTGCAGCGGGCAGATAAGCAAACGACCAAAGAGGCGCGGCTGTGATTAAGAAAATATACCAACGTACGACTGCCACGAAGGAAGAATTTTCGGGGTAATTGAGATTAAAGCTGAGGGACGTGCTGTCTCCAGGAAATGAAATGTTCTGAATTTTGCGAACTTCAGTATTATTTGGGAAAGGAATGGGGCCATATGGGAAGAGCAGGAGGCTGTATGGGGGTTGACCTGTGCCCTGGACGGCGACGGAACATTTTGACATTGGCGGGGCTGAGAAGTGAATTGCCAGGTGTATGCGGCGGTATAGGTCGGGTAAAAGGATAAGACGAAGGGTATAATCAGCCAAGAATGCTGCACCATCTCAGTCCCGGTGCGAAAGGTAGGGCAGAGGTCACAGGAACAAGCACCCCTTACGTACACAATAAACCCTAGGGTTTGTATTACATAAGCTATGTAAGCAAGACAAAATGCACAGATTTTGCTTGATTTTAATGTGAATTTAATAATTTATGAACCAAAAAAAAAAAAGAGTGCCCCTGGTAAGTCTTTGGTGTCCTTTGTTTCCACCTTTCCTTCTCCCTCTCCAGCCAAATTGCAAGCTGCTGCACCTCTTGCAGCATGGATGTGAACTTCTGCAAGGCCATGTTTTCAACAAGATTGAGGCCATTGGACAGCAGATCACTGGGATCTGTCCCATCCTCTTCATCCTCTGAAGGAGGAAATTAAATAAGGGAATCTCTTGCTCCTGCTGTGTTTTTATTTTCTATATTCACAGGGCTGAGGTCACCACTTGGACAGGTGACATCTGGTGCAGCTTTGGCACCATTGTAGCCAGCTTCAAGATTAACACTGGGTCCAGTGACTGCAAGTGGTCAGGACCTAGCCCACTTGCAATGACTTGCTCTGGTGATGTCAAGGGGTGTCAGAAATGTTAAAAATTGAATGGGGTCACCAAATTTTTTCAAGGTGTTGGGCTGAGGGGGGGGGGTCCATGGAAATCCCTTAAAATGATTTGCCAACCCTTTGCAATTTTAACAGAATTAGATACCCCTTGTTGACCACACTTGGTGTTACATGCGAGCTGCACATGAGCCTGACTTAGGCAACATAAGGTGAACATGGTGACTTAGCAATCTTGATACTCAAGCACGAAGGTGGAGTATTAGCTCAACACTTGAAGGTGGAGTCTTGTGATCCCATATGGATCTTGTCTTCAACGTGCGAAGGTGGAGCGTGCCATACTTGGCTCTGAACACCGGAGAATATGTTGAAGTGGTGCAGACAAGGGCCATTTGCCCAATGTGTGAATGGAGAGCCTTGGATACAATGATTCAAGAGATGTACAAGAAGTCCAAGCTGTCAACCACATCAGTCGACAGCTTCCTTATAAAGACTACAAAGCACGCACCTTTGTTAGTGTTGCCACGGCTCGGCTCAGATTGGCTAAGCCAGCCGAGCTGAGCCATTTTGAGCTGAGCCAAGCCAGCCAATCGGCTCATGACCAAAACTGGCTTGGCTATGGCTCACTAGCTGGCTAAGCTGGGCTGAGCCATCGCTCAATTCAGTAAGGACCAATTGGGCAGGTGGCTCAGTGGCTGAGGGGGGGACCGAGGGTGATGGGAGGGGAGAAGGTGAGATGGATGATGATGGGAGGGGTGAGGGGGTGATGGTGGGTGATGGGGGAGGGGAGGGGTGGTGGTGGGTGAGGGGGAGAGGAGAGAGGTGATGGTGGGTGAGGGGGAGGGGGTGATGGTGGGTGATATAGACGGGGAAGGGATGATGGTGGGTGATGGGGATGGAGGAGGGGGAGGTGAGGGTGAGGGAGGAGGGGGTGATGAAGGGTGAGGGTGAGGGGATGATAGAGGGTGAGGGGGGGAAGGGGTGATAGAGGGTGAGAGGGAGGGGAGGGAGGGGGGGTGAGGGTGAGGGTGAGGGTGAGGGTGAGGGTGAGGGTGAGGGTGAGGGTGAGGGTGAGGGTGAGGGTGAGGGTGAGGGTGAGGGTGAGGGTGAGGTGAGGGTGAGGGTGAGGGTGAGGGTGAGGGTGAGGGTGAGGGTGAGGGTGAGGGTGAGGGTGAGGGTGAGGGTGAGGGTGAGGGTGAGGGTGAGGGTGAGGGTGAGGGTGAGGGTGAGGGTGAGGGTGAGGGTGAGGGTGAGGGTGAGGGTGAGGGTGAGGGTGAGGGTGAGGGTGAGGGTGAGGGTGAGGGTGAGGGTGAGGGTGAGGGTGAGGGTGAGGGTGAGGGTGAGGGTGAGGGTGAGGGTGAGGGTGAGGGTGAGGGTGAGGGTGAGGGTGAGGGTGAGGGTGAGGGTGAGGGTGAGGGTGAGGGTGAGGGTGAGGGGGGGAGAGGGGGTCTGTTATTCTCCATCACTCTCTTTTCCCTCTCACCTTTGTGCTTACTCACCCTCTTCTTCACCCTCACCCTCTTCTTCACCCTCACCCTCTTCTTCACCCCTCACCCTCTTCTTTACCCCACCCTCTTCTTCACCCTCACCCTCTTCTAACCATTCCTGTCTTCTCACCCTTACCATTTTCATCATCATCCTTGTTTATCCTCTTACTCACCCTTGCCCTTACCCTCATTTCTCCACTCCTTCTTATGCTCACTCTCCCCTCCACCTCTTCTTTACCCTCTTCATCTTTTTGCCATTGCTCTCTTCTTCACTGTGATCATCACATTCACTTTCTCCATCTATTTCACTGTTGCCTTATTTTTCATCCTCTTTGTATTCTTCTTTCACTCTCTCGTTTACCTCCCTCATTCACCCTCTTGTTAACCCTTGTTCTTATTCTTTCCATCTTTCTCTTCTTCTTTTCATTTACATATTTTCACTTTTTACCCTTTTGTATTTGTTACCCTCACCTTCATCCTTTCCCTCTTCTTCTCCTTTGCCTTCCTCTTTACCCTCCACACATTCTTCACCCTTGCCTTCTGCATCCTCTCTGTCTTCTTCCCTCTTGTTCACTCTCACCCTCTCACACTCACACACACACTTCTTCACCCTCTCTGTCTTCTTCACCCTTGCCTTCTTCTTCACCCTAGCCTTCTTCTTCACTCTTGCCTTTTTCTTCATTTGTCTTTTTCTGACCCCCTTCCCACCCTTGCACCCTCATTCTCACTCTTCCTTGTTCACTTTCTTGCTTTCTCTGATTCTCATCCCTCTCTTGCTCTTACATCTCCTTTCTCTATCATTCACTCCCTTCTTGTTTAATTTTTCCCTTTCATTGCCTTCCTCCTCACCTCCTTCTTCACAATCTTGATCACAACCCAGTTTGCTTATAAACCCCTTCTCAGATTTGTGACAAACATGGTAGAACATAGAAAAGGGCACAAGTCATAAGTAGTGCATGTGGATAGGACTAGAGAACAAGGAAGTGGTAATGGTCTCAGTGATAGTTCATGATAAACACTAGACATAGCAAGAAGGATTAACCAGTATCATACACATGACATAAGCTAAAAAACAGTCCATAAGATATGGCATCATAGTCACATGGAAGTTCATCCTCATGTAACCTAATGATCATATAACAGCCATGACAATGGACATGCTCACCAGAAATGTAACAAACAGCCAGTAGCAGCAGCCACTATCTGTATGACCTAATAATATCTCAGGTGGATGAGGGGGTGTGCACAGGTGGCATGCAGATGGTCTAGTGTAGCCTGGTAGTGTAGAGATGTCACCCAGTGATATAGCTATGCTCCAGAGATATGCACAAGTGCAGGATGGTGTGCATGAGTTGCCTAGAGATGTGCATGAGGTGAGCTAGGGTGTGCAAAGTAGTCCTTACTGGTGCACAGGTCATTCTAAGGTTGTGCAGTTTGTTTGCAGAGGTGAGCAAAGGACTTGAAGTAGTTGAGAGGGTGAGTGAGCACACTGAGGATGTGCAAGCAAGCACACTGAAGTTCAGAGGGATACAACACAATGATATTTTTGGGCTTTTACTTTGATGGTTTTATACACTGTAGTCACATTGTTACGCTCAGACCCTGTTCAAGCTACCAAAACCCAGAAACAGCACAAGTGTTTGCACGAACACTGGAAGAACTGCTATGATTACCCAGAGGCGCATACCTGGGAGGCACGTGATCAAAAAGACATCGAAGAAGAAGAGGCCGTACGCGCACTCGTAGCGGCAGAAGACGATAGCTACCTCGCTAATGACAAGGCGTGCAGAGTCCGCCAGCTCGTGAGTAACTTGATAACTCGCGGTAATACCCCAGATGCTGGCTGGAAGGTCATTACAGGACGGATGAGGGTCACGTGACACAGTCATGTGATACCCCCAGGTCACGGGATCTGACCTAAGCAATAAGTCAGGGGGGCGCGAAGGATGGAATTGTCCCAGGCCACAGTGTGTATCTGGCCTAACTAATAACTCAGGGGACGTTGGAAGAAGCCATGGAATTGGCAGAAGACAGTTGTGTCCCGAAGACGACCAACGACGACGGATGGCGATTGTGTGGTGTAAGACCAGCGACCTGAGGCTGCAGATATCAGCGGGCCGTGGCTGCCATTGGGACGCACTCCAGCGGGCCGGGTTTGATCCCCTTTCGGGTATGTGTTCAAGATGGATTAGTCCAAGGAGCGCCTGTGTTAGCGCCGAGCCATTGCTTATTGATGCACTATTATTGGCTTACTGTTGAAGATGACATTCTACCCCTATGCTTACAGATTCATTAGTGTTGCTTAGTCGCGCACTTACTCATGCTTTGTGATGCTTGGACATTCACTTACTCATTCACTTACTCATTCGCTTACTAGACATTTGCTTATTGATGTGTGAGTCATCCTTTGTGATCTTACTCATACTATATGTGTCGGCTTCATATCTTGATGGACACTTACTATAAATACTATACAAGTTGCGCTATGGTTCGCTAGCTTAGTTGTCTTGAAATCCACCTGTACTCTTCTCAGGAAGTTCAGACAGTCTTATAGCAGAGTCATTGTTCTTTGTGACTATCTTGTTGCCAACTTAAGTGTTAGGCGTTGCCACCTTGTAACGAACCTCAAGCTAGGCGGTATCAGGGGACCTTATTGGTTATTCGCCCTTTACAAGTCGTTCAAAGTCGTTCCTGAGTTCAGAAGCCGTGCGCTTTGCTCAGAGTTGAAGCAAGGAAGACCCATCGGATCCAAGTCGGATCAACGTTCAGTGGGAACGTAACACACATCGTTGAACTATATACAAGCAAAGAAGAAACAAACAAGAAGTGAAAGAAGATGCTGTAGAATGGAGTAGATAGGGGAAAGCACTCAGGGGTCAATCATAGATTTGACCACGCTTGGACTTGAAACTATATTGTACCATAAGATCTGTAATGGGATTATAGGGGCTGTTTAAAGAAATGGAAAAGAGGAATGGAATTACTGCCCAAGTTACTGCCACTGCTGTGTGCATGGCTGTGAAATGCATCTTGTACACTCAAGTCAGCCAGGTTGAGTGTGCTGAAATGCATCATGACCTACACAGCCACTCTGCTGGTGTGAATTCACCTGGCTGATGAAGTTGGTGTGGTGGCAGCATGCATTTATGCAGCACAGTGTAGGGCAGCTGGTTACCATGTTGGGGTGGAGGAAATGATAAAAGGTTGTGACTGCCATTAGCATGCATGCCAAAATATCAATATGAGATGGAAAGAAAAACTCATCTACATGTCACTTTTGTGGACATCATGAGCCAGGGAGTGATGGATACAGTCAGATGGGGGGTGATGTAGGATTTTCTGATAAGGAGGGTGAAGCAGATGGAGAGGGTGGAAAAGAGGAAAAGATTGATGAAGAGGGTGAGAAGGAAGGCAAGGAAAGTGGAAAGTGAATAAGAAGGGAGTGAACAATGAAAAGAGGGTAAACAAGAGCAAGAAGGGATGAGAACAAGGAAAAGTAAGAAAGTGAACAAGGGAGAGTGAGAATGAGGGGGTGAGGGTGAGAAAGGGAATCAGAAAAAAGACAAAGAGGATGAAGAAAATGACAAGGGTGAAGAAGAAGGCAAAGGTGAAGAAGAGGACAAGGATGAAGTGGATGGAGAGGTCAAAGAAGAAGGTGAGGGTAACAAATACAGAGAGGGTAAAAAGGAAATGCATAAATGAGAAGGAGAAGGAGAAGAGAAGGAGGTGAAGAATAAGAACAAGGAAGAAGAAGAGGGTGAATGAGAGAGGGTGAACAAGGGAATGGAAGAAGACAAAGAGGATGAAAAATAAGGCAAGGGTGAAATGAATAGAGAAAGTGAAGAAGATGATGACAGTGAAGAAGAGAGCAAAGGCAAAAAGATGAAGAGGGTGAAGAAGAGGTGCAGGGGAGAGTGAACACAAGAGGGAGAGGAGGAATGAGGGTAAGGGTGAGGACAAGTAAGAGAGTGAATCAGGGAGATGATAAAAATGGTGAGGGTGAGAAGTGTAACGTTTCCACTGAACGTCGATCCGACTTGGATCCGATGGGTCTTCCTTGCTTCAACTCTGAGCAAAGCACACGGCTTCTGAACTCAGGAACGACTTGAATGACTTGTAAAGGGCGAATAACCAATAAGGTCCCCTACTACCGCCTAGCTTGAGGTTCGTTACAAGGTGGCAACGCCTAACACTTAAGTTGGCAACAAGATAGTCACAAAGAACAATGACTCTGCTATAAGACTGTCTGAACTTCCTGAGAAGAGTACAGGTGGATTTCAAGTCAACTAAGCTAGCGAACCATAGCGCAACTTGTATAGTATTTATAGTAAGTGTCCATCAAGATATGAAGCCGACACATATAGTATGAGTAAAGATCACAAAGGATGACTCACACATCAATAAGCGAATCACATCAGTAAGCGAATGAGTAAGTGAATGTCCAAGCATCACAAAGCATGAGTAAGTGCGCGACTAAGCGACACTAAGCAATCAGTAATCACAATGGTAAGCATAGGGGGAAATGTCATCCACAACAGTCAGCCAATAATACTGCATCAATAAGCAATGGCTCCGGCGCTAACACAGGCGCTCCTTGGACTAATCCATCTTGAACACATACCCGAAAGGGGATCAAACCCGGCCCGCTGGAGTGCGTCCCAACGGCAGCCACGGCCTGCTGATATCGGCAGCCTCAGGTCGCTGGTCTTACACCACGCAATCGCTATTTGTCGTCGTTGGTCGTCTTCGGGACACAACTGTCTTCCGCCAATTCCATGGCTTCTTCCAACGTCCCCTGAGTTATGGGTCAGGCCAGATACGTACTGTGACCTGGGACAATCCTTCTGCGCGCCCCCCTGGCTTATTGCTTAGGTCAGATCCCGTGACCTGGGGGTCGATCACATGACCGTGTCACATGACCCTCATCCGTCCTGTAATGACCTTCCTGCCAGCATCTGGGGTTCTACCGCGAGTTATCAGGCTACTCACGAGCTGGCGGACTCTGCACGCCTTGTCATAAGCGAGGTAACTGTCATCTTCTGCCGCTATGAGTGCGCGTACGGCCTCTTCTTCCTTGATGTCCTTTTGATCACGTGTCTCCCAGGTATGCGCCTCTGGGTAATCATGGCAATTCTTCCAGTGTTCATGCAGACACTTGCGCTGTCTGTGGGTTGTGGCAGTTTGAGCAGGGTCTGAGCGTAACAAGAAGACAGAAATGTTGAGAAGAAGGTGAGGGTGAAGAAGAGGACAAGGGTGCAGAGGAGGGTGCAGATGAAGAAGAGGATAAGGGTGAAGAAGAGGGTGAGCAAGCACAAGCAGAGAGGGAAAAGGGGAGTGATGAAGAATAAGAGAGTCCCCTCTCCCCCTCTCTATTACCCTTTCTCTTTCTATTACTGCTCATCATCCTATCATCCTCAATCACTCCCTCCCCCCCTTCCTCTCCCCTCGCCATCTATCACCCCCTCCCCTCTCACCCTCACCCACCCCCTCACCCACCCCTCCATCACCCCCTCCCCCTCCCCCTCACCTACCATCACCCCCTCCCCCTCACCCACCCCTCCATCACCCCCTCCCCCTCCCCTCACCTACCATCACCCCCTCCCCCTCACCTACCATCACCCCTCCCCCTCACCTACCATCACCCCCTCCCCCTCCCCTTACCTACCATCACCCCCTCCCCCCTCCCCCTTACCTACCATCACCCCCTCCCCCCTCCCCCTTACCTACCATCACCCCCTCCCCCCTCCCCTTACCTACCATCACCCCCTCCCCCTTCCCCCTCACCTACCATCACCCCCTCCCCCCTCCCCCTCACCTACCATCACCCCCTCCCCCCTCCCCCTCACCTACCATCACCCCCTCCCCCCTCCCCCTCACCTACCATCACCCCCTCCCCCCTCCCCTCACCTACCATCACCCCCTCCCCCCTCCCCCTCACCTACCATCACCCCCTCCCCCCTCCCCCTCACCTACCATCACCCCCCCCCCCCCCCCCCCCCCTCACCCCCTCCCCCCTCCCCATCACCCACCGTCACCCCCTCCCCCCTCCCCATCACCCACCGTCACCCCCTCCCCCCTCCCCATCACCCACCGTCACCCCTCCCCCCTCCCATCACCCACCGTCACCCCTCCCCCCTCCCCATCACCCACCGTCACCCCCTCCCCCTCCCCATCACCCACCGTCACCCCCTCCCCCCTCCCCATCACCCACCGTCACCCCTCCCCCCTCCCCATCACCCACCGTCACCCCCTCCCCCCTCCCCATCACCCACCGTCACCCCTCCCCCTCCCCATCACCCACCGTCACCCCTCCCTCCCCATCACCCACCGTCACCCCTCCCCTGTCCCCATCATCCACCGTCACCCCCTCCCCCTCCCCATCATCCACCGTCACCCCCTCTCCCCTCCCCCTCACCCACCATCACTGTAACGAATGGCACTTGCGCCCAGACGAAACCTTCTGCACAGCCTGGTGCAGGATCGACTTTGACGTGCGACGAGAGCCGACGCTGGTGAGGTGACGTCTCAACCAGCCAACAGTGAACGAGGACTATCCCTAAACAGGGAATAGCCATAGATAGACGAAACAATGCCACAGAGGGCAAGAGGAAAGCCACAACAAATGAGTGTGATTACTCTAGCTATTAACAGGGAACCACTCCTAGAAGAGGGAATCTGAGAATGCTAAAGTGAGGAACTCTACCGTCCCCACTACTACTTATATACTGCACAAGGACTGGGTTTAAACCTAAGTCCTTGGCGATGACTATGACAACATGAGTCCGCATGTGTCCATGAGTAAGGTAATGAGTAAGTGAATGACGAAGCATCACTAATCGTCCTATACCATTACTAAGTCCCTGAGTAAGTCCGTCAGTCAGCCATCAGTAATGCCTCAGTAAGCATATGGCCTGGCGCCTATACGAGTGCCTCCTGACTGATCCATCCAGAACACCTTCCGAAAGGGGATCAAACCCTGGCCCACTGGTATCCGTCCCAACGGTCCGCCTGAGGCCTTACACCACGCGATCTTTCAGTGTCCCTTCTGTGCCTTTGTCGGCCTGCGCGCATCCTGGTCCTGATGCGGCGAGTGTCACATGACTGCCATGGGCGATACGTAACAATCACCCCCTCCCCCTTTCCACTCCCCTCATCCTCCATCACCACCTCCCCCCTTCCTCTCCTCCCTCCCTCTCCCCCTCACCCTCTATCTCCCCCTGCTCTGTATGCACACAACCATATATTTATTGATTAGTCACGACTTCTACTGTAATATTTGTTCCCCATCCTGTCCCACACCACCCTGCCCCACCCCACCCAGCCTCACCCCACCCAGCCTCACCCAGCCCAGCCTACCCCGCTCTGGGTCACCTGATCCTCGGCTCTAGCCAGCTAAGCTGAGCTCGAGCCAGCTTATTTGGGAGTGGCTCAGCTTGGCTCATCCCGTTTTGGTTGAGCCATGCTTAGCTGAGCCAAGCCAAGCCAAGCCAAGCCGTGGCAACACTAACCTTTGTCAGTGACACCGCCACTACTACTACTACTACTACTTGCTTGGTAATCATCCACTAATAGCATTAGTCATCCTATGGTTAGCTGAGTAAGTCCATACCACAGCTGAGTAAGCATTCGAGAGTGACTTGTCATCCCACTTACTGCGCTGATTGTTACATCACCCCCTTCACAAGGGTGAGTGCCCACGCTCCATGACCCAATTAGGCATGGTTGTTAGTCCAACATCTGTCTTGTGCTCATCCCTTACTCTCTTCAGTGCATGTGCCCTTCCTAACTGTGCCGCTGAATGCCTCGCTCAGTCGAGGTGTACAAAGATGTCATCCTCGAGCTTCTTGATCACTTGCTCAAGTTTGGTTACAACTTCCCAGGCCACATGGTAGTGTTTCACCTCAGCCTAAAGGGAAATGTCCCCAAGCCATGCGAGGGCTTCATCTACCTGTCACTTGCCCCAGAAGTCAGCACAGAAATACTGCAAATCCTCCTGAGTGTACTCAGCTGCTGGTCCCATGTCGTGGCAGGGTTCTGCATGAATGTCTCCTCTGTAGATGGGTGTGAATCATCCCATTGTCCCAAAGACCTGGGGATTATTGAGCATCTGCACCTGGATGTACTTGGTGGGGTCCATTGTCCCTTGTGTTCAATGATCATGGGTACCCAGTTGCTCCCATGGTTTAGGACAAACTTGCCAAGAGTAGGTGATATGGAATGGAGAGCACACGTTGCTGCACCTGGGCGTCACATGGTGATGGGGGAGGGGTCTCTGTTGGGACGGTCAGCCTCCATTCCTCTAGCCGCGTATCCCTCATCGGCCGTTAGACCATATACCACCACAACTGGTGTTGGTTGTAGGACCTCATCTTCTTCTTCTGTTTGTTGTGTGGTGACAATGACATAGTCCACTGCATGTTGAGGGGTTACTCGCCATGGGGCACAGTGGCAGTAGTTGGGGGTGTGGTTGCATTGCATGCACACCACAGTTGGGTTGTAGTAGGACTTGTCATCGTCTGAGTCACTGAGTGCATCAATGGCAGTAGCTGTGGATGATAGAAGACTTGCCACATCAACTGAAACCTCCTCTGTTGCCTCGCTGTCCTCATTGGACCCACTTCCATCATCTGATCCTCCCTCCATGCTTTCATCACCTTCAATCATAGCTGGCTGTCCTTCTGTATCTTCCTCCACTCATCCCCTTGTGGGTGTGGGGAATCACCCACAAGCCTCGGCAAGGTCACATTTGGCTTGATCTTGTGCTGCAACCACTCTGACATGCTTGACAGCTGAGCAAAAGGGGTCATCGATGTTGTTGGAGGTATTGTAGGTGGTGATGTGTTTGAGGGTTTCAAAGTTGATGACAAAGGAGGATGGGATGTTAGCAGTCATTGAGGGAAGTGGTAAGAGTACTGAAGTTTTGTTGTCATATTGACTCGCTTTTATGTGAACCTCTCAAGCTGGGTTCAATTGTTTGAACTTCCATACTGCCTCTTCTGTGTGAACATCATCCCAGTTGACCCATTGATTGTCAGAGTCTGGATAGCCCTTCCATTTGATTGGGTATTGTAATTTGCACCCTCTTCCATGCCTTCTGGAGTCTAGTACCTTTTCAACCTTGTATTCTTCCACATCTCCTACCAATTCTGGTGGTGGGCACTGATAGTTTGCGCCATGAATCAGTGTTTCTTTGTAAGGTGTGAGAAGGTCTGTGTGGAACACATCATGAATGCTCCACTGTGTGGGAAGTTCAAGTCGATAGTTGACAGGGGACATCACCTGGATGACCTTAAATGGTCCATGTCTTCTGGGAACAAGCCTTGTGGTTGGTTGGTTGGTGTGTAGGTGGCGTCCTTCGAGCCAGACCTGATCCCCTATTTGATATTTGGGCATATCATGGTGTTTGACCCATGACTGTTGCACCTGTCACATAAGCTCTTACGCCTGGTGTCTTATCTCTTTTAATTGTTCTAGTCTTGTGGTGACTTGTGGTATTGGAGACGGTGTATCTGTCCAATTAGTGTGTGGGTGATATCCCATCAGTATTTTAAATGGTGACTCATGTGTGGACTCAATGACCCAATTGTTGTGTGTGAATTTGGCAATGGCTAAGTGTTGTGCCTAGTTGTCCTGTCTCTCATTGACTCAGAATCTGAGATACTGTTCGAGCCATTGATTAGTGCATTTTGATTGTCCATCTGTCTGCGGGTGATATGCAGTGGATATGTTCTGCTGTATTCCTAGAATGCGGCATAACTCCCTTGTGAATTTAGATGCAAATCAGGGGTCTTGATTGCTAATGATTTTTGTTAGTAGTCTGAAACAGGCGACTACATGTTTGGCATATAGGGCAGCTGTTTCTTCGCCTGAGATTTCCTCTCTGCATGATATGAATATTGATGCTTTTGAGCAGTTGTGATCAGTAATCGTGAGTCAGCAAGTGACCCAATGTAGCAAACATGTCAGGCTGAGTAATCCTGCAGACAGCGAACAGGGAGCTGGCTGCGAAGCTGCAAGTCACCATGAGGATTCGGGTTCAGAAACTGGCACTCTCACAGATGAGATAAGGGCTGAGACCACATGGTGCAGGGTTTATGATCATAACCCTCAATTCTCTCAAAGTAACTCACTTCACAGATAATCCTCACACACTGTGCTTGTTTGCAACAGGAAGAACACCTCAAAATCAATGAGAATGATGTCAAGGACAACAACAAGAGCAATGAGGAAGAACTTGATCCAGACTGGCCCAGCTTCTTCAGACCACATAACAGAGGCTGGAAATGTGCACCTTTCTTTGCACCCAGAAAAGGCCAACACAATCTTTGCATCAACATGCAGCCTCCAGACCTGAAGGACATCCTTAAGGAGGCCATCAGGGTACTTCACTGTGACTGCATGTTCAAGCATGGATACATACCAGTAGATTCGCAGATGGACTGCCTTGTACATATCCTCATTGAAGCAGCCACTAAACTCAACAGAGGGGACTATACGCTGCAGGCACAAACAGACACCATCCTACAGAGGATGGCATGTGACCTGGTATGTCCTGAATTGGACCCACATCCTAATGACTGACAAGAAATGACCATAGCTCATAACATGCATTTCACTGTACTGGACAAATTAAGCGCATTGCCTCTGGTTACGTTGCTCATGGGTATGGCCTCAAGGACAGCAAGACAGAATGAGATGTCCAAGTTGCAAGTCTTCTCACCAATGATAGGTTCATCTTTGAGCCACGAGAAGATGTACGTTCACCATCTATCTTTTATGATTTTTTAAAATTTGTTATTCAGGGCATCAATTCAGCCAAGCTGTTTCACCACCCAGTCATCATACACACCATCCAGGAGGCCTTTTTCAAGTGAAGGTGAAGCCCCAGTATTGCACAAAGGCATCCAATGTTGTTCACTTCCTCAATCAAAACTGGAGCTTCTGCAGGAGAGCAAGAGCTTCCACATGCAATGGTGGCTATTGTCACTGTGGCAGCAAGTCAAACCATTCAATTTCTGCTCCACACTGATAATCCTCACCAGGTGCATGCTTCACTTGATGAGAAGATATCCTATGTCAAATTTAGTGCAGACACATACAAAGACTCATACAACATCTACATTGCAACTATGGAGGAAATTTGGGCAAAGAACCCTGCAGCATATCATAGATTAATGTTGGATCTGTATAAGCTTGCATCATAAGATTTTTCATCTGGTCATCTAAAATCTTGCTCATAGTGTTGTTTCAGTGGTGAACTCAGGTCTCACAGCTGCAACTCTTCACAAACCACCATTGGGCTTTTAGATTTAGAGGCTATGGATGTGTAGTGTAACTAGGAGTTGCAGACTGCTAGGGTACTCCATTGTTGAACATGAAAATGCCTTGAATGCCAGTGTTGTTTAAATCTGTAAATGTCTCATGAGCATAACATATAATGAAACTTAATGGTTGGAAAAAAAACGAATACCATACATTATTATTACAATCTTTTCTTACATTAAGAGCCCATCTGGTGCACAGGCTCTCAAAAATAATTACCATGTGCAATCTCTATCACGTGACCTGCAGATTTTTGCTGGACCTGGAATTAAAAAAATATCACTGGGTCCCCAAACACCAGATTTTGCTGCATTAGATACCGAATAGATTTTTTTTGTCCTGTGACTGACTAAGTGTGACCAGTGTAACAATTTGTGTTATGCCAACTCTGTCACGGCCTTGTCATCTAATCTATGGACATATATGCCCTACCCATAACTGTACTGCGACATACTCACCCACCAACACCAGAAACCACCCCAGCCACCCTGCATCACAAATACGAGTGCAGATAGGCCCTTCTCTTATCATCCCCTCTGCACACCCTCCACTCTTCTCTGTGCTCCATTCCCTACACCCATCACCTGACATCAGTGTCATCCTCAGTGGTTACTTTGATATCAAACAATGCTCCTACCCTCACTAAACAGTCTGAGACGTCACAACAAAGTGGTACCCTCTTGCATTGTTTATTCAAAGGCACACTCACTTTGGAAACCTGCATTCTAACTTACGAAATGGTGAGCCATTGCTACCATGTACAAACCGCAAGCATCTGCCCACTTGCATGGCCCACCCACAGCTGACATGATGTGTGCAATCGCAGGCATGATGCACACAACCAGGGCTTACACCACCCTCTTGTGCTGACCTGCCATGCGTGACCCTCGTGCGCTGATCCGCTGTGCGCAACCTCATGCACCGACCTGCTATATGTGAGCCAACTGTGCTGACCTGCTGTATGTCACCCCATGTGCCAACCCGCCATGCGTGACCCCCTCTGCGTTGACCTGCGTCGAACTGCCATATACAACCTGCCTGTGCCAACATGCAAGCACCACTGCCACCACCCCCCTGCGCTGACATGCACACACGACTGCAGGCCCCCCATGCACATCAACCCACCTGCGTTGACCTGCATCCAACTGCTGTGCAAAACCCTTACGTGCCAACATGCAAGTACGACCACACGAAATGACTGCACATGTGCACTCCTGAGTCTTGGAACCTGGTGTCAACTGGGTTGGTGAGGGGTGGCGAGGTCATTGAGCTGGGATGAAATATAAGTGTTGTATTGAGTGTATTTACCAATGATATAGCTATTTGTATGTCAACACATATAGGGTTGCCACGGTCTGGTTCAGTCTGGTTTGGAGGCCATTTTTTCCGAACCCTGAACCCAAACTGGGTCCAGTTCGGGCCCTCAGGCCGAACCGTGAACCCCATTGAGGTCTGATTTGGGTCTGTTCTCATGCCGGACTGGGTCCAAACCCAAACCCCAAATTACAGGTGTGTTTGAGCGCAAGTTGTGCAATGCTTCATTCAGTCATCCATGATTCTCACCTCTTTCAACCCTATTCCCTTCTTCCCCCTCAACACCACTCACTTGAAGTCCCCTCAACAATGACAGCAGCAACAAGCATGCAATGGACCTCCAATGGATGTGGTGCATTGGTGGGTGTGGCCAGTGCGGTCAGACTTCATGTTTGGGTGACAATTGCAATGATGAGGTGTTTAGAGGCTCCAAGGGCAGGTAGAATAGATACTACATAACTTTACTTGTAAAATAGTCTCAAATACATGTTCTTTCCACCATTCTACCCCAAAGGCGTGCCCTTTGCAGTACAATACAGTGTGGCTATGCAAGAAAATATTGATTACATAAACAAACCCTTGAAGCAGAGTGGTGCACCGTGGCCTTGAAGTGAGGGCTGTGTTTATGCTTTCATTTTGATGTTGCACCTGGCAGCCTGCATGTCTATCTACTAGGTTTCTGTGTATTCAAAGTATTTTAAAGGCCCACAACTTTTGAGAAATATCAAACTACAACATAGATCTAAACAGGATCTAATGAATCTTCTATATCAACTAGTCCCCTGTGTCACGAACCTATACCTTGGTCTGTGACTTACCTATGAAACTCAAGAGTGTGCAAGGGAATGCACACACAAACCCAGGAAAATGAAGTATTGGTCTAGTGGAACTAGCCAAGACGATGCACGTGAAAGGATTGGATAATCCTTACCTTCCTATTCGAGAAAGACCTGGTCCGGAACCGGGACTTACCAAGCAAAGGATGACTGAGTAAGTTGCCAGATAAGCGGAGCTTATCAGAGACTTGCTATTGGACAGTA